>MU915756.1:0-11669 GCA_036418165.1 Cooperia oncophora
CGGTGGCTAGACGAGCTTGCTCCAGCTTCACAAGTTTCACCAGAGGAAGACTTGTAAACCGGAAGTAGTGAAGCAGTGGAACCGCAAAATGTCCCCCCCCCCCGGTCACCGAACAGTGCCGTTCTACCTCTCTTAATGTTCCCAAGAGTTGTTGTTATAACAGAGGATCGTATAAGGCAGGGATGGCGCTGTTTATCGACGGGGGGGCATTCTGCTTTTCATAGATTTGCCAACCCATCTAGGTACCCTTTTTTCGAGTTGACACGTTTTAGGATGGTGGCTAGACGATCTTGCTCCAGCTTCACAAGCGCTCACAAGTTTTACTGAGATTTGTAAACCGGAACCAGGGAAGCAATTGTAGTACAACCCCCCCACCTCGTCGATAAACAGCGCCGGGAGGGATAAAACGAGCGACTGCAGTTTTCGCAGTGCGTTTTAGCGCTGTTTGGCTTAGGTACTCAGTAAAGACGCGTAAGTCTCAGAGAAAAGGGACGATAGCCACACATTTTTAGTCGATCATCGTCGCGATCTCTCGGGGCGGTGTTGGGAGGGCATGGATGTGCCCGCTCCGGATGCTTTTTCCCCACCAACAGTGATCGTTTAGTGATTCCGTGAGCTTATAAGTGCAGGTACCATCAAGGTGAGAGAACGGCCGAGACTAGTGCAAATAGCGAAATGCCCCTCCCAATGAACCTGACTGCGCCCTTTTTTATTACATATGTTTCTCTTCTTTTTTTAAATAATACAGTGGAAAAAATAGAGCTTTCGAACCATATAACCTCATTCTCGATGGTGAAGACAAGACACCGTTGTAGTGACAAGACAATCGTAATCCACCTGGTGGGCATCGCGTGGGACGTCGCGTCCATATGTTTCTAGGTCGTAAATTGTGACAACAGATTATGCAACCGAAAATAGCCATGTCTACGAGGTCGTAGTCTACATGAAATCCGGCTGCTTCAGATGGTAACCTACCGCAAACTAGAGCAACGCCGCGCGCGCCATGCACCCGCGGCGCGGATTGACCGCGCGGCAAATTATGATGCTTTGGCCGTTTCCTTTCTGGGGAGCAGTTTCCGGCTAATGCCGTTTGGACTCCAGCAACTTCGGCACCGAGCTCATTTTTAAATTACCTAAGTCGCCAAACCCGCTGAAAATATGTACACAAGGGTTATTTACCATCCTGATTACAATTATGACACTCATTCTTGGCGCTGGCGCCAAGGGATGACACTACGATTACCTCTTGGGCTCAGCCTTAGCGGAGCGCAGGTAATCGTAGTGTCATCCATTAGCGCCAGCGGCAAGAGTGAATGTCATATTCGTAATCAGGATGTTAAACTACCCCTACATACAAGTTTTTAGGCGGGCTTTGTTGACCTAGACAATTGTAAAAATAGCTCGGGCAAAGTCGCTGGAGTCCCCCCCCCGCAAGGCCGGCGGCATTAGCCGCAGTTTCCTACAACCTCCCTCCTACCCATCTCACTGCACAATATCGACTCTTTCGAGTCATTTCCAAAAATTGGCAGGGAGGTGGGGAGGCTCGTCCAGTGTACCTCTAATGGCTCGCCGGATAGCGGACTTACGTCTGTAGAGTGGGTCTCCCAACCCAGTTTGAAGCCAGGTTCCACTCACGGCCCCCGTTCCCTGAACCGTGAATAGAAGCCTGCATTAGTTGGAAATATGTCAACTGCGGGTAAATGTACGTCGTATTCTGTGCGGGATGCACTTTAACAACCTTTCTACTTGGAGGGAGGCAGAGAAAGATAATTACCTGATGCGGTAACGAGCTCTTTGGTGACACCCGGACCAGCCTTTGTAGAATGACTGTATCTACAGTGAGCAGTACGGTGTATTTTTCGGTAAACGAGTCAGGACACGTCATCGCGTTCTGATAAGTTCCTGCAAAATACGACTCTCCCCCTCAAGTTCCATCCCCTGATACGACCCCCCCCCCCTAATACGATCGAGTTCAGGGCACATCATTGGTTGGGGATTGTCGATTCTATACGACCCCCCCCAGCCCTCTTGTCCTCATCGAATCGAGCCGTCGAGCGGTAGGGGGGGAGAGGCATATAGTACGCATGAAACAGGAAAATCACCAAGTCAATCACCACTCCTACAACGCCAAACTTCAAACTTAGATAACAACCTCCCCCTCCCAGAGAATGATCAAATACGCCCCCCCCCTTTCACAACTCCATGAAGCGAGACAATCAACTATCGAAAAAAAATTTTTCCCTCAGCAGAGGGTTACGACTCCCCACCTTATTTGGGATCCCAAGCAACCATAGGCCTGACTGACAGAGATCAAACCATGGATGTTCTGGAAAGATTGCATGGAGGGAGTATTACCCGAACGCTCGTTCATATCTCGACGCGATTCCGGTTGGAGGCCGAATTCGAGGCCCATCTCCGAGCGAGCATGCCTAGCCCTGGTTGCCTTATCCCTCCTTCCACTTAAAGTTTATGAAGTTGGCAATCTTCTGTGTTCATCAAATAGGCAACGAGTAGTTTTCGCTAGAGTTAAGGAATGGCTGGGTTTCTCCGCAGGTGAGTTTGCAGGTGATTATTGGCCGGACTAACTAGGCTTTCTATCTCGCTATTGGTACTAGACTTCGGTTGGAGGTAAAACCACTGCTACATATTGGCCTGATACTTTTGTGGAGGGATGGGAGGTCGTATTTGCTGTGTGCAGGAAATGTTTTTCAATAGTTGACCTTCTTTGCATTTCTCGCTCTTGTCCGCGTGCGCTTCACCCAACACCCCCCGCCCTCTGAGGGGGTCGTATTTTGCAAAAAATTCCCTCAATAACAGGACGTGCCCTGCCCACAAGTCATCATGCAGGCTAAATCGTACTCAGATGTCATTCCGACGTTTGAATGTTGACATTTTCTAAAAGGAATGAGCAACACCAAAAGTTCCATTTCTCCACCCCTTTTTTCAAGAACTGCTTGTCCCTGCGAGCCAGCGCATAAGCTAAAGCGCATTCGGAATACCACCATGATTCTGAAGGTAAATGCATGGCGCATTCCAAAAAGTGACCTTTTAGCACCAAAAGCACTTTTTTCGACTGCCACTCACAAATCAATACTAAAGCAGGGCAGGTGCTGCACCAAGGAAGAATTTTCCGCGATTACGACCTCCATCCTTAGAACTCCCACCCCTAGTAGGACCCCTTTTCTCCAAACGTGCCATCCTTCTGAATTTCCGAGACTTCCCACTACTTTTTCCCATAGGCTCTTCAGAATACGAAAAAACAGCTGAGTGAAGTCAGTAACCGAAAATCTTCTCCTCAAACGCAGTTACGACCCCACCCCCTTCCTCCAGCGGCTAAGTGCGACCTCCCTCGCTGGATCCCGGGTAAGACCTGCCCTGTACTAAATCGACTTATGTCAAAGCTTATAACTCTATGTGAAAAGAATCAATAAGTCAACTCTCCTATCTCTGAAGCAGGCAGCACTGATAGTTCGGAGAGGAACACTACGTCACCTTCGCTCCGTCATGTTTTTCTATTTTGGACGGGAACTAAATGCGATTCGCAGGCTCAATCAGGCCCACTTAGCACGTCGCTGCATACATCGCGTTTTTTGGGGAACCATCGATCATATTTGGAACATTTAATCCATGCGAACATTTGGACGACTATTTGATGTGCAGTAGTTTTTCAAAGGCTTATTTACCACCGAATAAATCATGCATGAGAATATGCAAAGCTGGATTAGTCGACAAGTAAAGTGGCTGTTGAGTAGCTAATGCTGTTGGTCTTTCATCTCTTTCTACTAGAGAGGAAACTTCGTTATTACAGGGCATCTCCTGGCGTTGGAGGAACTTTTTGCAAAATAAAACCTCAAAGTTTCCCATTCTGGGACGAGCTTCCCCCTCCTTCTTCCTGAAATTCCTGAGCTCCTCCCCACCCTTTTTTGGAGTTTTTCCCTCTAGTTTTCACCCAAAAGAAAAGTAGCGTCGAGCGAGGGACAGGTAGGTGGAGGGATGGAGGTATGTAGCGCACTTGATAGAGGAAAAACCCGTGAAAAATCAAGAAGCGAAGACCGTTTTGTCAATGGCACGTACGACCTTCTCTCCTTTACCAGCTACCAAGTACAACCACTCTCGTTGGGATGACCAACGTAGACGTGATGATTTGAAAGGAGCACTGTAAACATAAGCGAGAGATTATTCGACGTTGATCAAACTCTTTTCGGAGTGCGCCGCGCATTCCATTTCCGTTCAGAATCGTGGTGGCTTCGAATGCGAATTGGTTTATACAATGACTTGCAAGGATAACCGTCGTTTATTCTGGTGTTTTTCGAATCCCATCTGGAACGCTCTTCTAGAATATGTGTGGCAGATGGCCTACGAGATCGCTTGTAGAACGTGACATCCACTTAGTGGCGAGGCGCGCATCACGTACAAGGACCTGAAAGATTTGTTGTTCTGCAATATGCCGAATCACCTATCTAGGAGTTACAATACGCTTCGCCGGAGTTCGGAGTATTAGGCAAACGGTATACGTAGGTTAAATGCTGATCAAATTTCACCCGGAATTTCGTTTGATCCTTTCAGCGCTGGTTGGTCGAAGATCGTCAAAAACTGAAAAAAAAACCCAGCTTATGCATCAGCACGCCCGGAAAGGCACACTGATGACCAAGTACGTGAAATCTCACTAAATGTTCGCGCTGGGGCCAAATCCGTAGCCCGGGGAAGGAACATCGATAAACCTTGAGCGAGTTTCAGCGAGTTTGTTTTGCTCCCCATACATTACACCCGGGCAGGACGATGCAGCTTTCAAGTTACCTGCACGGCCAGGGGATCGAATCTCGGATCAGCTCCCGCTCTGGTGAGTGAGCCTCGCATCTCTCCTAGGCCAGTAACAGATCGACCAGGAAGGTAGAAACATCGGTTTGTACTTCAGCAGGCTCCGACTTTTATTGTATAGGCCATACTGATCTAAAACGCCACTACAGTTCTGAATGGAAGTGTGACGTGTCGCGAAGTGTAGAATGCCGAAAAGTACTGATCAAAGATGAAAGCTCTACGTTTGCTTTCGCAGAGAACATCATCTTATGAAGTAGTCTTCTACGAGCAGTGGTGAGTAACGCGCACGTCAAAAATTGTTTTCCCCTTCGTAATAGTTGCCAAGAAACCAGCAAACTCATATGAATCATTTCGTGTTTTTGAAAATCGGCATTGGTGCTGGCTATGAATAACTGGGCTGCAGAATTTTTGACCCTACTTGCATCTGCATTTTGCTACTTGCATTTGCCTTTCTACGTCATGCTCTAGAAACATCAGATTCTCAGAAGTGTGCACTGCACTGGGTCTGGGCCCTTCGAATGAAGAAAAGGTTTCCGTTCATAGCTTATCCTCTCGTGAAGACGGGTAGTATTCCAGAAGGTACGTAGGTGGGGATCCCCAGCGAGGGAAGGGGTGTCGCGGCTAATGCCGTTTGGACTCCAGAAATTTCGTCCTCGAGCTAATTTTAAAAGTGGCAAGATCACCAAATCCACTAAAATCCACTAAAAACTTGTATATAGGGGTAATTCAACATCCTGATCACGAATATGACATTCATTTTTGGCGCTGGCGCTAATGGATGACACTACGATTACCTGCGCTCTGCTAAGGCTGAGCCCAGGAGGTAATCGTAGTGTCCCCGCTTGGCGCCAGCGACAAGAGTGAATGTCATATTCGTAATCAGGATGTTAAACCACTCCTCATTATGCCATAGTTTTTTAGCGGCATTTGGTGACTTAGCGCCAATTTGAAAATGCAGGCTCGTGAAGACGAAATTTCTGGAGTTCCAAACGGCATTAGCCGGGTGCGGCGCTTGCCTTTAAGAAAAAAAATTTTTTTTGACTTTTCTTCGTTTTGTCCTGCTTAAAGTGTAATACATTTCCTTCCCCCTCCCCGTTCAACGGTAATTTAGACTTTGAGGAGAAGGCGAAACGAATCAGAATAGTGGTGTGAAAATCTTTTGTAGTTGGAATGAAGAACGGAGAAGGATTTTGCAGTTTTTTTTGGGCAGGACGTGTCCTTAGTAATCAGTACATACGTGGCCTGCCCGTGAACCATAATGCGAGTGGATTTTTCATTTCTTCTCCGATGAAATGGAACTGGTGGTTTTCGAGGGCAAAATTGACTCTTAAATCTTCATTGATGTTCATCAACAATAAATCCGCCTGTTTTGTCTATTCTATAAAAAAAGCATAAGCTAAAATGGTTAAAATTTTCAGGTTCCATTTCCACTTCGAATAAAATCAGATTTTGATGCAAAAATTGTTTTTGGGAATAGTTATGGTGTCCGCATTGAAAAGGGACATAATCCTCCCTTCGCATGTGGCCCGGCATAGATTCCATTTGAGCGATCGGCCATCTGTAATTTCGATGGATAGCGGATTGTCAAAAAGAACCAGTCGGCTTACGGCGATTTAACTGACCATCACAACTGCAATGGACCAAAGCTTTGGATTATTCTGTCTGCCCTCAAGAAACACGAGAAACAGGGATCCTGGCAGACCTCGACATTTTGTTGGCTAAGAAGTCATCAAAGATTTGTGAAAAGCTAAAGAAACAGTTCCTCTGAAAAAGTCGCTTGGAACAGAAGAAACCCTTTCACCAGATTCTTTGAAATGGTCTAGTTTTATAGCAATTAGCATCATAACGTTCTGCAGAACGAACAGCAACTAAACTGGCTTGTGGACTTGACTTGTGTAAAAGCTGCCTAACTCAACGTCAACTCGGTTCAGAGACAGTCGAGAGGATACGCTAGCGTTGCTATGGAACAGGCCACTACTCAAGCGCACATCCGTGATTAGCGAGGTACCCTCTTTACTCAGAGGTATCCTCTTCAAGTAGAACCGTGGATTCGCATCGCCAGCGATGTACCTTTTTGCCACTTTCAAGTTGCATGGGAAGAGGGCTGCAGGCTCATCGCCTGAGGCCATGTCGGCTCAATTCGCTCCCAGCATCCTTATAATGCAGTTGTGCTCTCGCTTCCGTGGCTTTCTCATTTCTCTCTCCAGCGCTCAGTGTATCGCCGTCTCTCATTACAGTCTACTTGACCCTCTTGTACCCGTCAATGATCATGGCCAAGGAGCGCCTTATTGGGGTTCGTTTTCCTGGTTTCTCCTTTACAAGTAAATCAGCTAGCAGCAGCAGTTTTTCACCCATATGGTAAGCGTGCCGCATTCCAGAACAGTCACGGGATAAACCATAGATAGGCGCAGTTCGGCTTGGTGGAGGCACCAAATGGTGCTCGGCGAAGCTTGTGCAGGGCACCTTGTGGACCTATAAAGTTCCGTCACAAAGGTGGTCCCTTGTACCATCGTCAACTAGCAAACACAAGAAACTAGCGAAAATGCAAATGCCCCTCCCGAGCCGAATAGCGGTCACACATCACCTTCAAATCTGAACTGCGCCCTACTGAATAATCGTTATTGTTGACGGTACACCTTCGTTGATGAAAGTAAAAACTAATCCGCGCTCCATATCCCACATGGCAACAAAAGAAGACATTTCTTCAGCAGGTGTAAGTCGATAAGTGATCCTTTGTTTACAGGTATAAATACAACACTAAAACCACTTACGTCCATCTCTATTGAACCTAGTAAGACGAGATTAACGCAGTGTAAGCGCTTCGACGACGCCATAGGAAATAAAAATGAGGGGCAGAGAATATAAAGTACCTTCGAATTAATTTTTATCTCTGCACAAGACCTCTTCAAGGCTTGTCTAGTTGGATTAAGGGTTTAAAAATGGACATAGAACGAACCATGCAATTGAATGTTTCAAAATGTTCGAGAAGCCATTCAGCTGCTGTATTTATTTCCCCCGCAATATCAGAGAGCATGAGGGATGTGCCGCCAGTAAATGAGTGACGGCGGTGCAATTTTAATATATATTGCGAAAATTATACAGAACGCGCATCCTTCTCAATATTCGAACGAAATACGCACAAACGCCGTTTCCATTTGGATATGGAGGGAGACGGGAAGAGAGCCGTATTGCCGCTTCGTTGCGCAACAGAGCGCGACGTATTTTCCACAGTATTGACTAATGTCTTTGCAATTAGGACCATGATTTCATGTAGAACAGAGATGAGACACTTATTGTCTATTTTTGGTCAAAGCATTCGATTATCCGACCAATACACCTACAACTGTCGTCAATGGCAGGCGACGTCGCACGCGACGACTCCACTGCGCGGCGAATCACGACTGCATACGCCGAATGGAGTAAACGTTTTCAGCTTCTCCCAAAATTCAGTAGTAGTATTGTGCTCCAGGGCGTTCTGCTACACATGCTATTAACATATTATTTCCTTGATCGAATCGATGTACTATGAAGAATGCAACAAAAACAACAATTCTATCCAACCTATCAACCTACTTACAATAAGTAAAGAAATGGAAAGTCATATGCAGGGAACTGTGTAACAACAACTTCAAATTAAAATCTGTATGATAGCTGAGCGCCGAGAAATGGAGGAACATTATGCATCTCACAACTGAGCACATTCGCAAACTGCTTCCCACTTCGGCAACGTTCATCATGGGAAAATAGCCGACATGCATTCGGACCATAAGTGGCTTCAGCTCCTTCAATGCCACACCCGACTACCTTAATGTGGTTTTTAGAGATCATTTTGATTGTAACAACTACTGTAAAAAAGCTCCCACTTAATCAAAATGTTGATAGGGCAGTGCCCTGTGGAGGTGGTGTAGAGCGGCAGCTTTCCAGGCGCGCCTTAAGGTTGAATTTTCGATGGGATTCGCCAAGGCTAGGAACACTTACACCAGGGAGGTAACTGTACGAGATCGTGCTAGAGGATAAGCAACGCTGAATTATAGCTAGACCCCAATCTGCCTGCCCAATGCATTGAAAGTTGCATTATAAGCCACCACGGCTCTGAATGGAGACAGAATGCGCGCTGCATCCCGAAAAGGGATCGACCTACAACGAACGTTCCATTCTTTATCCTTAGCGTATCCTTACTAACTCATTTTGCCACAGACTTTATTATTTTAGTGTTGCAAAAAAGCTCATAGATTAATTAAGAAAAAAAGAGAATACAAGCACGAAAGTCATTGTATATCAGTAACATCAAACAGCAAATCATTGTAAACGTAACCACACAGCAAACGTTCAACTGTCTCCTGGTGCGGAAAAAACGAGTGTTCGTCTTGAGAGGTACGCTTCTACACTTCGCTAGTCTATTTGATAATTCATGTTATGTGAGAGATCCTTTTGTGATCCTTTGAAGACCATTGACTCCTTAAAACGTGAATGAGACCCCAGCAAGAACCCCGTCAAATCGGCAAATTCGACAAAAAGTTCGAATCATGAACCTAATTTGAGACTTTTCAAAAAAAGAAAATTGGACTATGCTGCTGTGGAGCATTTATTGTGCCGGCTAATAAATTCCTTGAAGGCACAATGACAGCTCACAAAAAGAGTTGAACCAATACATGTATACTTACATGATCGTACCAACTCAAGTCGGTGTTGCAATTCAGCGCCAAGCCATGATACGAAACTCCATGGAAAAGCTATTCCAGAGCTGCGAGTTTCGCTGATTTTTCATCTTAGCCATACGTGCATAGCTGCTAGATCGGATTAGCTACTTTGGGTACTTTGTTTTACTGGCTAAAAATGAAATTACCACAGCTCGGCATAAGTATTTAAGGAGGTGAAACAGCAGAAAATATACGACCATACGCTGTATGTTGTGTCCTGCCAACAACTTGATGCCGAATCCTCCGTGCACAGTTGATTAATATTAAAGATAAAGGCTGAAGAAAATTCATATAAGTGGGTTTTCTGCCAGGGCGCTGAAGTTCTGTCTGCTTGTTCACTAGGAAAAAACTCTCTATAAACCTGTATATAGTCTTGCTCGCTGCCAATGATGGGCCGTGGTCATCAGGTGGGACGGGTTGGGCATTGTTCACAGTCTCCAGGCCCTGACGAAACGGCGGTTGGGAGAAAAGCAATAAATAGTCATCGATCGGAGAATCGCCCAACCGTCCAACCGTCCAACCGCCGCGGTTGGGCGAAAAGCAGTAAATGTGTATCGATTTCGCTGGCGAAAAACGCCACCGCGATGGAGCTAGCGTTTTGTCGAAGGCGAAAAACGTCGCGGTTTGGCGAAACGCCCGTCGATACGTACCAAAACCCTTTCGCCCAACCGCCAGTCGATATGTATCGAAAGCTTTTCGCCGAACCGCCGCGTTTCAGAGAAACGCTGGACCGCAGAGTGTGAACAATGCCTTAGGCGTAGCGCCAGTCCGTTTTTTTAGAACGGGATGGCGCCGCGCCGAGCCCATTCCCCTGACACGCCTCATCCGCAGCGAACAAGACTGTGAGCAGCTCGTTGTACCTGTTCCAGCATCTCGACATATCGCCGAACACCAACAGGTCGTGGAGCAATACGTTTCAAGTCAAATATGGGATACATTACCAGCTGTCCTGGGCCATGAAATGTTATGAGACCACCTCGTGACGTTCTGCAAATAGACCTTGTCTGATGAGGGAATACGTCAAAAAAAGAAAGGTTTGCTGCAAAATAAAAAAGAAAAAAAGAAAGAGAGACCAGAGCACTGTACCTGTAGAAGTCAGCACCCAAGGCTTTCAGACGAATTTCCTCTTCTTGTGAATAAAGCTTAGATCGTATGCCTACAGTATAAACGGGTGTGTGCTCTACTGCCAATATATAATTTCTGAAAGCCATGATTAGTATGCATCGCATCTCTATAAGGAAGCTACCAAGCTGCTGCAAAAATTTTTGGACCGTACAAAACATTTACAATGTTACCATAGGATATCTTCTTTTCTGAACCAATTCGAGCAGAATTTTTCGAATATTCTATAAAATATGAAAAATGTTGCTAGTGACACTGACTTTGGTTCTGTTCTCAGCAAAATGTCCCTGGTTTCTGAACTGGCACAAAAACTTCTGCAACAGCGTTACAAAATCCGAACAAAAAAACTTACAAGGCACTCTCATTCTCCTTTGCTTTCTTCACCAAATCAAGAAATTTCTGCTGCTCTTCAAGTCCCTTTGCGTATGACTGTTTACCGAGATTTACAACTTTGAATGAATGTTTGAGCAATAATGAGTGACGCATAATGAGAAGAAACCTCCAGAAGTTCGGTTACTTCCGCCGAGGTATTGGAGCCGAGACACTCCGTAGACGTTCTTCTCGCGGCCTTGAAACAAACTAATTAGTCGAACACACCTCAGAAACAGTCCACGTGCGACTTTCTTGCAATCTTGGCATGCTAGATATCGTTTTCGTATGTCTTCAAGCCTGTGCAAGATTGGATGGTTTATTATGCTGTAGGCCCAATAAAGCCATCCAATCTTGCACAGGGTTGAAGACTTACGAAAAGGGCACCTCAGAAACGTATGTCAAAAATCAAACATTTCAATTATTACTGCTGTCAAAAATGAATCAATTTTGACTACGAGACCATTCAAGCATTCAGTAGAATGATTTTCAGAGGCATTTATACGCTGCCGCATCTACCGATGAGATCCTACTTCGAGGGCAGATATCCGGACTTAAAGGCACATTACACGCTTGTAGAATATGTGTAAGCACCGTGACCAGAGCACCGTTCTCGTTGGTGAGCATCCTATTTTTCCAGCACAGAATTAGAAGCTCACC
>MU915756.1:11769-22505 GCA_036418165.1 Cooperia oncophora
GGGCACCTCAGAAACGTATGTCAAAAAACAAACATTTCAATTATTACTGCTGTCAAAAATGAATCAATTTTGACTACGAGACCATTCAAGCATTCAGTAGAATGATTTTCAGAGGCATTTATACGCTGCCGCATCTACCGATGAGATCCTACTTCGAGGGCAGATATCCGGACTTAAAGGCACATTACACGCTTGTAGAATATGTGTAAGCACCGTGACCAGAGCACCGTTCTCGTTGGTGAGCATCCTATTTTTCCAGCACAGAATTAGAAGCTCACCGATAAGAAGGTTGCAGTGGCGCAAGTAACTGCCCCCAACCAAACAGTGTAAAAAAAGGCTCAAGAGCGAGGAAAAAAGACCACTGTACAGCAACCCTCCATTGCCTTGAGCACGCGTATTGCTGAAAGACTCACCTGGTATACCACTCGTGCTTAGTCGTGTAGAAAATATCTTTGAAGCTGGGCCACTACAGGACCGTCTTTCCACCTGCTCGTGCGATTCACTGCTCTTGACAATGGAGACTGAAAACGTGCAAATTAAGGCAATAAGGCCGGTAGAGGACACAAAATGTTTCGAAGTAGGGGAGGGAGCAGCCGAGATATGTAAAAGTTAGTGTTTTTGATCCTCCCATACGAGGGTAGTACTAATTCACTAACCAGGAGAGTAGAGGGCCTGACTGGTCTGTAGTAGAGCTGACCCGGGGTCGACCCTCAAAGCAACCTCAAACCGCTCAGGAATAATGCTACCCTGGTGCGAATTTTGCGTCTGTGAATTACTTGCGCGAAAAAGCAGACGTCCCCCTCTCTCAGCAGCCTTATGTAAGAGCTCGCAAATATTAACTTATATGTGGCTAAAGGACGAGGTACCTGCCGCTGATCAATTCATAATTGGGATGCTCGATCCGAGGCTTGAAACTCGGATCGAGCATCCCAATTATGAATTGCGTGCGTGGTAATAGTGACACTTGCCACTACACCATCGTCGCCTCATATGTTAGAATCAATAAAACCAGTATGTTCACCTCCTCCTTCTTTGCTTCCTCTAACACAACGGGTCTCGAATGCTCGTACGGGAATGGCGTTTCTGGATGCCAAGCAGCAACGCTGCCGTTACGGCAAACTACGATTTTTCTGAAAATGGCCTCCATAATAGAAGCAGAAAAGATGCATGAGTATAAAGCTGCTCTTCAATGGCTTTAGACTCTTACTTTAGATTATTCTTATCAGAATTCGAACTAAACCGACGAATCACTACCAGAGGAGTGGTTCTAAGCATCTCCACAGCGTGAAGTGCCGAGAATGAGGTCGAATCCCTGAAGTACGAGAACTTGAAAATTCTCCGATATCGATAAGTCATGAAAATTGCGGATCCACATTACAATATTCGCACGACAAAGCAATGTGTGAAATACTTCAGAAAAATCAAAGCTGGAAAATTCGTTAATATCAATAAGTACGCAACCTCGAATCCTCGAAGGACGAAAATCTCAAAATTTTATGATATCAATAAGTTAAGCAGGTTACAAGTAGGATCGAGGTGAAAAGCACAAAAGGAGGAAGAAAACAGCGAGGAGAGTTGCCAACCAGACGTGCTCTCGCTGCGAGGGTCCAGGGGTATTTTCACGAATACCAGTCCAGTAGTTGGAGGGAGAAGGTAAAGGAGGAGGGATCAGAGAAGGAAGGAAGGAAAAGAAGGAAGGAGAAAGAAAAATGAAAGAGAGGAGAGGCTTCCCGGTTGACAAGTGCCCTGAGGCCGAAGTGGTTGACAGATATCTCGAGACCCTCACGATCTTCTACAGAGCGAAGAGCGTTCCGCAAAAACGCGTACAATTTCACGTTCTTCCACATGACTGGACGAGTTGTCCTCTATTTTACGTGGATAGTGTAAAGAGTTGTGTGAGAAAGGGATTGCTTGAACTTATATTTTTATTTAGTAGACACACATTCTCGATGAGCCTGGAAGTTTCGCTAATCAATTAGGTGCTCGGGAAGACAGTCCAGCGCCCCGCTTCAAAGCTGTTTTGAAACACGTCATTTCAAAGTGCGCTAAACAGCAGGCATTAGTTGCGTCGCGTGCAATCTCGTTTTGCAACACGTGTCGCTGAATCGATGAACATGACCTTTCCAGAATTCGGGAACTCTTCCCAGAGTTAGCCTTGTTAAGGGCACGTCTATCGCTCTCCGACAATGAGTTCAAGGTGTAAGCCTCCATTTTTAGCCTTTGTAGCCACGCATGTTTTGTTTGTTTGCTTTTCAAGGCTCAATTTTCCATGCCACTGTTCTTCGAGATCTTACGAGCTATCCATTCCAGGAAATTTGATCAGTATGCCTCATTTTCTAATACTGTAGACCAATTTCCAGGCCAGAATAAGCTTTTGTTGCTGTTAGGTGCTTACGTTAGTAAAAAAAGTTGGGTTTTCACATTTAGGTTAGGCAGGAGTGTTTTTAAGATCTGTCTTATTCAAAGAATCGCTCCCATAGATAGAGATTTTCTAGAAACTCTGCTTAGGATAGGATATATCTTATCCGTCTTGCATCATCCGCATGAAAGTTTGGCGAAAATTTTGCAAAGTGCGACGCTCCCTCGAAGTTTTACTCCTCCGTTGCGACCCCCCTCCCTTCTCCATCTTAGTTGAGACCTCGTGAATCTTCCCAGCTTTCAACTAATTTTCCGAAAGTATTTCCAGTCCCTCCCCCTCAGAAAAACTGCTGTCGATCAGGGGGATATACACCGCCACCAGCGAAACAGGAAAAACCGAAAAAGTCAAGAATGGAAGACATTTTTCTTCGAAGGCAAGTACGATTCTTGATTTTTTGAAGAACTGCTTTCAAATTGCGACTCCCCTCCTACCTTTAGAATCCCTCCTCTGATGCGGTTCCGCCACAACTTTTCCGCATTTTCTCTTCAAATATCCTCACTTTTTGTCCAGAGAGTTGCCGTTGAATGCGCACTTGAAAGGGAAAAACTGAGGAGTGTTGGGAATAGAATGGAATTTACTGGAAGGCAAATACGACCTCCTTCTGCCGCGACGAAAATTGACCCCCCCCCCACATTGGGAGTTGAGGATTCTCAGCGAACGACGTGCCTTGCTCGTAAAGTAAGAACAGAGGCAACATGGGATCTCCTGAGAGATTATAAACTAGCTTCTTCTTGAGGAACAGTGGTTTATATCAACTCCCTTGCTTGGATGCTAACGCTTTAGATCTCGCTTGGCGCTGTTCCAGTGTAGCGGGACAATTGCGGATACAGCACCCAAGGCATTAGAGCCACTGCCCACATTTTTTTGACTGTAAATTTATGAAAAAAAAACAGGCCACATCCTGTCGTTTGAGAAAATTCTGTCTTGGAGAGGGAGAAGAGCATTTTGCACACTTGCTACTTTCCATCGACGTGTCAACCCACCAGTAGATGTCTGTGAAATCTTGTGAAGCCATGAAGAGACTAGTTAATGTTTGTGGAGACCACTTGTCAAATCCTGTGAGAAACATCTACCAATTCCTGTAATGCGATAGACCTGGCAATGGGAAGTAGCGAAAATGCTAGATGCCCCCCTCCCCCAACCAAATTGCGCCAGAAATTTTGCAGAACACGGCTCTATATCAAGATTTCAGCCTGTGGCGACCTCTCCCCTACCACTTTTCAGCGTTTTCTGGAGTTTTTTTTCAAATATACTTCACTTTTCCCCCAAAAAAAAACTGCCGCCGAGCTGGATGCGTATAGTGCGTTGGAGAAAGGAAAATCCGAGGGAAGTCAGCAACCGTAAACATTTTTCACTGAGGCAAGTACCCCCACCCTCCTTCAGTGACCAGGAGAACCCCACCCCTCCTCAGCGACCAAATGCGATCCTTTCGTTGAGGATCCTTAACGTACAACGTGCACTTCTAAGAAAATCTATCCCTGTGCTCCTTTTCCTAGGTAAGTGGACAGTCAGGAACTTCCGTGATTTTTTTGTAACAAAATAAATAGCTTATTGTATGCTCAAATGCCTCGCGTGCTTAACACACCAAAAATGTCAATGGTAACTGGAGTAGCTCGCCTTCGTTGACACCCCCATCTTATAGCAGGACAGAGCATTGAGGGTCACGTCGCCTTACTTTACGGGAATCTTGCTGTTTATTCCGCTAAATAGTGTAAATTTTTCTGCTAGCGTTGAATCGATGCTATTTTACTCTAAGCATCCTTGCCATTTATTGCAGCTCGTTTCGAGGTTTTCCATTCCTTGTAGCATTACTGTAATAGTGTATTGACTGTTAGCAGGATGCCAGCGGATAAGAACACACGGTGGAGGTTGTTTTTTGGTGTTAATCCTGCACGTATCTCTTGGAATAGTCTTAGTTTTTCGTGAGATGTATAAAATGAGTTTCGGCGCTTTTTGGTTTTGTCTTTTGCTTACTGCTATTTACTGCCTATTATTTGTTTTTCATTTTTTTTTTTTTTTTTTTTTATTGTTTTTTGTATTTTTTTTTTTGTTTTCTTTCATCACACGGGCACAGATGGACAACCTGTGAGGAATCAACGTTTGGCGAACGTGCGCTTGCGAACCGGCTCAACCTTGCCACGTGAGCATTAGGCTGCTTTGTCAGCTGCTGACGTGGTTCTAGCGGTCTCAGCCGTTTACCGGCAATAGCAACTTTGGCGCAGTTCGCCATTTTGAAAATGTTTCTATCATATTTCCCTTTTATAGGCCTATAATTATTTTATGATGCTGCCGAAATATGACACTGATGAACCGAATACATTGTAAATCGAAGAATTCAAAAAATATCAGTTACGATAGTTGATTGCACGATTTTCCACGTAGGTGAAGTCAATCGATAGGAACTAGTGTCCTTTCCGGTTTTGACGAATTTTTTTTTAAATATTAGGTTGTCCGGAAAGTTCTTAGCGTTTTGTGCAGCCTAATCTTTGTACCATTCACCATGCTGATCTTAAAAAACTCATGCTGCATGCTCTCATACACATCCTGTAGAGAAATTTCTTGCGCTATCTGATGGTATAATTGCCGTTTCACCATTGCTTGATAAACCCTCTTTTTTCAAGATTTTTTCAAGCATGTGAAAAGAGCACTTCGGACGATTTTTTTCTTCGGCTATAAATTGGGGCAATCCGCAATCGAAACAGCTCAACAAATTAACCAGGTGTGGAGGCCCAATAGTGCTGAAGAATAGCACTGTGCTCGAACAAATGTCGTTCTGGAAATTTCAGCCTTGAAGGTGAACCTCATAGCGGTCGACCTAAAGCAATATCTGACGAGGATTTTAGGGGGATTTTGGAGGCTGACCCATCCCAAACAGTTCGAGAGATAGCAGAAGAGCTAGGCCTTGGCAAATCCAGTGTTGCAGATTGTTTGGAAAAACGCATTGGAAAGGGAAAAAAACTTTTGAACGCATGTGAAGGAAAAAAACTCGATAATGTGGGTGTGCACCACAATTGCAGTGACCGCAGAAAACCGCAAGTCGAGGTTTCTCGCTTCACTGCTTTTGCGCAAAAGAATTGACCCGTTTTTGAACGGATTTGTCACCTGTGATGAAAAATGGATCATGTATGATAACAGGAGACGTTCCGGACAGTGTTAATTTGCGAGGAACCAGCCGAGTAATTTTCCAAAGCCGAACCCCGCGAAAGAACACAAATTCTGGTCTCAAAGTTTGGTGGTCATACCGGCTGTTGTAAATCCACTAATAATTTTTAATCACCAGGCGCGCCAAACATCATCAGGCAGACCTAACTGTGAACAACGATCCAAAAATGTACCGAAAATATTGTCAGCTGCAGCCAACACTTATCAAAAGAAAGGGTCCGATTCTTTTGCATGACAACGCCCGCCCACACGTTTCACAAATCACTATCCATAAATTGAACGAATTGGGAGTTGAAGTTCTACCTCACCCACCATATTCTCTAGACCTTTCACCAACCGACTGTCACCTTTTCAGACATTTTCAGAACTTTCCTGCTGAGAAATACTTCATCAAACAGGACCAGGCAAAAAAGACCTTCGCAGATTTCGTGGATTCTCGACCCACAGTGCCAGTTTTTTCTTTGATGGATTTCTCGACTGCTGCCACATTGGCAAAAGTGTGCTGATTCGAATGGTGCTTATTTGGATTAAATCCGATGAGTGTTAAGAAAGTTATGATCGTTTAAAGTTAAACACCCAAAACGCTAAGAATCTGTTCCGGAACAAAGCATAATACGACCACCAAACCGTCTCGAAATTGCTTCTCTTGGATACGACCTGTCTGCCCTATCTTGCCTTACCATCTTCGAATTTTCTACAATCTTTTCCTACCATCTTTCCGCAGTTTTTTCCTCTCCAAAAAGCTGTTGAGCGGGGAGATGCTTGTTTGGAGGCATGACGACTTTAAATGGCAATGACTCGGACACAGTGCAACTTTTTGGGTTACCTATAATGATAAGGTGACTGGTTACTGGTCATGGGGCATACTATACCGCATTACCGACCAATTTCGTTCATACTTTGGAGCTCGGCATTTTGGGAGAATCGAACGAGTCGGCCTTTTGAACGGAAATGAGATTATAGGTATCCATCTGGGGTTTCGGCGGGATCAGCGTTTTCTAATCGACACTTACAGTATCACTTTTGCTAGACGGGATTCACTCATCAGGCTAATTCTCCCAAAATGCCGCGTCGCAAAGTATGATAGCAGCTTTCAAATGTGGATTTATCGTCTCATAGCTACGTGAATATAGGACTTTACTCGTAGCGCCTTTTTGTGTTGCGTCCTTCCCCATTAGTCTACATGCCTTTCGCTGAATTGCCAAGAATTCCACGGCGATGTATCTCTATGTGATTCTCGCATGTGTCCATTTGTGCTCAATTTTACGGGTTCGTGGTGTGGTTGTGTATTGTGATGTGAGATCCCGTTTTCTTAAATATTGCTTTGATTAGTGCTTGAAGCTGCTTCATCGCTATTACCTACTCGAACAATGAAGAGGGACAAGAAAGACGAAGAATCCAGCGGCAACCCATTCGCTCATCTTGATAAAACATCAGTTCTTCAGGAGGTAAGCTAGTTTCAGCGCAATCTCTTTGCAATCGGTAGAACGGCGATAATATTCGGCCTGGAGGAGGCATTTTGTACTTTCGCTAGTTCTTTTTGTTAGTTCATCATAAATGACAGCTCTCATTTTGTAAAGCCCTGTAACTTCTGTGAAGCCGCAATATGATAGGAGTGAGCCACTTTTATAACAGGAATATACATGCCTTTGCTAGGCGGCTTGTAAAAGCCTGGCTGAGTGCCACTCTGATCCCCCTCCAAGCCGAATTGTTCCCAGTGGAACCAAAGGACCGCACTGATAACTAGGCTCCTGAGGAATCTCAGCATTCGCGAAAAGGAAAACAAACATTTAGAGATTAGGAAAGTCGGGGAATCGGATAAAAGTTGGAAAGAGTGACTGACTCCGCCCAAGTGGTGAAGGGGGTTATCAGTCAGAATGTCTCTGATCCTCTCGGGTACAAAACCATACGGATGCTTTCCTTTCTGCGGACGGTCCGGTTTGAGCAGGTTCTGACTTCAGCTCGGCACTTGTAATAGCACGAATACCGTTCCTTTTTCTTAATCAAATATAAATTATAAGGCGTTGTCTCGCTTGAAACGGGCATTTTGTAGGTCCTGCTACCTTATACGTCCCATCTTGGTGGAACCCGTAAAATCTTCTCAAGGTAATTGAACCGACGGGAACCATCAAAATGCTCCCACCAAGACGAAGTGCACCAAAATTCACTCGCATCACTTTTTGCATATCCCAAGTTTTGAGGCTTACCACCTCTCCCCCCCCCCCCACCTAAAACAGTCGAAGAGCTCTGTACTTATCCTAGAGTTATCGACTTGTGACTTTTTCTCACCAATCTATGCTTCTTTTAATATGTTTCCTAACTTGTTGCTATTTATAGGCTCGTGCTTTCAACGAGACACCGATAAACGCGAGGAAATGCAGCATTATTCTCACGAAACTCTTGTACCTGATTCAGCAGGGTATGTTGCAGTTCTGGCTTGCTTCCGCAAAACTATTTTTTGTTGTTTCATTAGCGCAATATTAAGGTGAAACTATTGGGCGCACCGAAGCTACAGAGGCGTTCTTCGCTGTGACGAAGTTGTGGCAGAGTAAAGATGCAAACTTTGCGCCGTCTCGTTTACCTGGCTGTGAAAGATCTTTCCGGCATAGCTGATGATGTCATTATTGTCACCAGTAGTCTCACCAAGGTAGCTTGCTACATTTTGTTTCCGAATTTTCATTTTTTTTTTCGTCTACGTCATTCCAAGTTGAAACCTGCTCGAGAGCTGAGGATGAGCTAGCTCATTTCAGGATATGACCGGACGTGAAGATGTATACCGTGCGGCAGCTATTCGAGCTCTGTGCAGAATTACAGACACTGGAATGCTGCAGACTATCGAGCGGTACATGAAACAGGTAACGTCATTTTTAAGCAGATTGGGGGGAGGAGGGGGACTAGCAGACGGCAGGTAGAGCCCGCTTACCAGTATAGCTCAAGATTTTCCTGTGGCTGGGTTTGATTTCCAGCATCTGCTCGAGTAATATGAGTTTGCTATGCTGTAACTAATGTTAGAGGATACTACGCGGTCCGATCGCGTAAGCATTTCGCTCGTGCGACTAGATCGCGAAGTATAAACACGCTCTTACAAAGCAGTAGTGTAACTTATGATGAACTCGAGGTTTCAAAAATTTGCCTCACTCATCACCACTGGAATTAGAGTTCTCTGTACTCACTGTTGATTCATTTCAGCGCTATCGTCCGCAATGGCGCCCTGTATCGTCCGCCCAGCACCTTGTATCATCGAAACAATTTGATGAAAGAAGAGCCCGCTGAGGTGAAGTTCTATAGTCATTTTCGAATGATTTTTGAAATAATGGACAAAAACACTGGCAGCGTTTTCCGTAATGGTAGGTTCCGCTATAGCGCTGATAAGTTGAGCTAGGTTAAAGGAGAGTCGGACAGGACGTCAGACATTCGGAGGCGAAATGCTCAGATGAGATATAAACTTTGAAACTTCTGCCTTTCACTACTTTCCTAGACTACGAAGTATCGAAGCTATCCTGGGATGGGGTCGAGAAGGGGCAAGTCGCCTACTCTTAGCTCGACGCAGTCTCGTCTGTCAGGGGAATGGCTGTACTGTGTGATATGGAATGCTTAGTTCAGGTTGTCCGACGTTGGGCAAATGAAGTACAAGAAGCGGTCTCCTCGGACAACCAAATGGTGCAGTACCACGCCCTTGGCCTACTGTACCACATCCGAAGCAATGATAGACTAGCTGTAAACAAATTGGTGCAGAAGTTCAGCAAAACTGGGCTTAGGTAACATGGTTGATTTTTTGGCACAGTAGTGAAGCTGGTATTATATGTATGTAAATTTTTCATTTCAGGTCACCACATGCAGTCTGTTATCTTATCCGTATCGCGGCAAAACTTGTTGAGGAAGATGATCAGTAAGTTGAACTTTATCAATCTTGACCATCAATTATAGCAATTTGGGCGTATAGGAGAAGAGGAAGAGGACGTTTGGTCCATCGTCGCTAAAATGATCGCTAGTTCCTTTTATTTGTACATAGTAACTAGCACGTCTTTCTTTGTTAAGACCTGTGTACTCCTATGAAACCCTGAAATTGCGCGGGTGAGCCTTTAGTCAAGGCAATCCCAGGTGTTCACAGACCTATGGCAGCTGCTAGAAGTGCTGACCCCATATAGGAAAAATGTATCTATTTTTATGAACTAATTTTGAAGAAAATCAGAATAAATAGTGAAGATTCAAAAAATAACAATGAAAATAGTAAGAAAAGATTGAAAAATCGTAATGGATAAAGGTTGACAATGAGTGCTCAACTAATGTCAGGGCACCAAATCTTTTCCCTGAGTCTTTCGTCCATAATTCGAGTTCCTCAACAATACGTTCGATAGGATTAAAGCTGTATGCTTTGAATGTTGCAGAGCGGACTCCTCGATTTTCTCCTTCATCGAAGCCTGTCTACGTCACAAGAGCGAAATGGTAGTGTACGAAGCAGCTAGTGCAATCGTTGCCCTTCCCGAATACCACACCGTGAGTGCTTCTAACTAGATCATCTTTAGGGAGGCAAGTTTCAGAAAGCTCAGCACAGTCAGTGTGCAAGTGTAATGCCTTGTTTTGCTTCGTTTATCTTCGTGATGAGTGGGCTTTGTGGTCTTTTAAGTTGTCACGCGAGATTTCCCATTTTGCTTTCAGAGCTGAGCTCGCTCCTGCAATCTCTGTGCTGCAACTGTTTTGTTCTTCTCCGAAAGCAGCTCTACGTTTTGCTGCTGTTCGCACTCTCAACAAGGTACACAAACCATTAATTCAATACCTTTGTTTTGACTCATACTTTTTGAAACTTCACCATTTTGTAACTGCAGGAATTAATATTGTCGAGACAAATTCAACCTCATTATAGGTCTCTATGAAGCATCCGAATGCTGTGATGAGTTGTAATGTTGATCTCGAAAAGCTAATCACGGATTCCAACAGGTGAGGGTGGATGGGTTGTGCGTGATTATGTGGATTTCGTTTTTCGAAGTTGCCCTTCATCCCTTTCATTTTTCAAGATATCATAGAGATTAGGCTTTGTCCCCAAATCTTGAGTAGGTATGCTTTTACCTGGTTCTTCTACGAGGGATCAAAACTACAGGAGTCAAGAGCAGGACACGCCATCGCGTAGTGAACATTTCCTGAAAAATACGACCCC
>MU915756.1:28111-51743 GCA_036418165.1 Cooperia oncophora
CATCTTTTCTTTGAGACTCCTCGTGGTCGCCTTCCCTGTTTCGAACTATAACGCCTTCCTTACTGGGTGGTCTTCGGGCCTCCCCAGTACGTACCTATATCATCGCACTCGCTGCTCTCGAGTCTTCAGCTGCATCGTAGTCATCTGTGTTGTCCTGACGTCCTCATCCCTAACCATCTCTAGTCGTGTCCAGCCGCAGCCCCATCTCAGCATTCTCAACCAAAACCAGAACTCCAAACTTACAGCTCTTCCCTAGTTGAAGTCTCAGTCGAAACAAAGTGCACAGTCAATCAACACCTCGCGCAACACGGTGGTTTAGCGGATAGAAATCAGGAATCGTGGGGTGGCCAACACGAGCGTTAATTTTGAAAAATATCCCTCGAAAAAAGCTGTAGCGGTGGCTCTGAAGTCTGACCTACAGAAAAAAAATGGTAAACTGATAGACTCGCAGATAAAACTGAACAGATTCACGATTTTTGAAAGCCCAGTTAACATGGAACTTCGGAATATCCATGGTGCAACTAAAACACTTCAGATCTTTACTAACAGTAATACAACACAAGTTATGTAACAGACACAGTTTTTTAAAGCCTATTTAACCAACAATCTTCCAGAACACATTTTAGTTAGCTCGGTATTGGTGTAAAAGCATGCATAAACCAGATGTAATAATGGAATGAACCATAGAAATAATTAGCAATTAAAAGTGAATGAACACAGAGGTGATAGATAATAACAAATCAACTAATTTACACGAGATAGCAGCATTTCATGAGAAACTGTAGAACTGCAAAAGGAGTAGCCTGTGAATCAACGCCGCACCGAAATTTTTCTTCCACTTCAAAAAAACATACATTGCGATCTCTCTCATTTAGCACGATTTTTCGAAAACGCTGTGACTAATCGCTTTCAACAGCGGCAGTTGAGCTTATTGTAGTACTCTTGGTGGTATGAGGTTGACGTCAAAAAACCAAGATACATAGAAAATTATGCCAACTTAATGTTCTTCAAATCCTTCGTCTAGAAGAGAATCAGTCGGAATGAGATCGCCCATAGCGAGAAGTTCCTCCAATGTTCTCATCATCCAATCCCGTGCCTCCTGCAAAACCTAACGTGCCTGAGAGGTAAGAAAAAAGAGAAGTGGGAAGTCCTCAAATGATTTAGGTGTGTCACATGTAACCCTATGAATCTAGCTCTCCATGAAGGGTCCATATAATGAAGTAAAGAGCCATGGAAACTGTCTAGGGCACCTTCATCATGTCCAGATCGCTGACGATAACATGGAATCTTGACAGAACCGCATCACTGATCTTCAACTGCTTCTCAGCTAGTACCTTCGAATATTCGACGTTTTCTGCCCGAAGAATTTCCAGATCCTGAAACAAGTTAGCTAAACCATTAAAATGTGTAACAGTTGCCACGGAGGTTCAAAATAAGAACACAAAAAATATTGTTACCCTTTTCAAGCTGCTGATCTCATGACGCTTGTTTTCCAGGACTTCTTTTTCATTTTCCAGTCGATCTGGAATTCATAGGTCTTTTACTGACAAGTACTGGAACTTTTTTTCGAAGGTGAAATGTGAGTAGAGAATGAGGAATACCCTCATTCGCTCGTTATCATCGCTAAAATAACTTACTTTCATCACCACCTTATTAATTACTAGGTACTTAAGTATTTAGGTGAAGAGAACTTGTTCACTCATCCCGGAGGACGATGGCCTATGCATGGCGAATGGGTCCGCAGCTGCAGCTGCACGCCACTTTCTCCGTCCAAGTTGCGCGTAAAGGGGGCTGTAGGGTAGTCATACTCGAGTACCGTCTCTAATTGCGCTACTCTCGAGCTGCGGCAATTGCGTAGATACCGAGGACTCGCAGCGAAACACTTACTCAGGGGTAGAGAGTAACCAGAAGCGAGAAAGCGCAGAAAGTAGCTCATTTGGCTATGATGAGGCGCGTGTCTGCCATGCGGTTGCACGGGCGGAGTATGGAGACGGCACTCTCGTATTACTACCTTCTAGGCTGTTCTCGTGCACTTTGGACCAAAGAAAGTGGCCCCTGCTTTGACTGCGGACCCATTCACCATAGACGATCGGGGCCAGCAATTTTTACACTTATCAAGCCACTGGGAGGGGGCGGGAGTGAGTGACGGAAGTGGCAAGCTTACCACGCCCGCGTGCGATACCGAGGTCAGATCTAGAATCGGTTCCTGCCCAGGCTAATTAAGACTTATACCCTCCGGGAACGATAAATTGGCACCAGATCAGAATGAGAGGATACGAAGATTTGTAGCTGACACCGACTTATGGGGGTTTGCCCCGCAAGTCGTTGTATAGGCTCCTAGATCGCATTCAGTACGCCCTGCCATTCTGACTGGAGTAGAGTGTGAGCCGCATATCAAGAATGGAATGATCGACGGCAAAAACTAAATGTAACATGAAAGCTTGATGAAGCGCTGACCTATCTCTGTCTCCGCGGCTATTACATCCTTTTCCCAATCGTCCCTATCTCTTTTGCGTTGACGTTCGGCTCTTAATTCCATACGTTGCCTCTCACGAAGTTTACCGCTGATAACCGCATCCTCTTGCCTGGAAAAAAAAACATTTGTAGACCGCTACGGTGTATTCCAATCAACAACCGGAATGTAACCTTATGTTCTCAGCCTGGGAATTCGCTTGTCTTATCATTTGCTCGAGATCCCATTTTCTCTGTAGAAACTTCGCTTCAGTTTCCTCTAGGAGAGTTTTGCAATCTTTCATCACGGCAGAATAGAGAGCCCTGAAAAATTTCTCAAACCTGTGCTTGACTCTAAACTAAATATACGAATTACGGACGGGAGAACGATAGTTAGTGCGGTCTTCACACTCACACCTTCGGCTGCGTTCATACCTTGCGCCACGGAGTGTAAAACAATAGTAAATTACACAGTATTTGACCAATTCCCAGTCTCTTAGTGACGCATGAACACCTAATGGTAGGTTAATTGTATGGAGAAGAACAAAGCTTTAGCAGTTAGCAGCATGAATTTATGATATTAACTGATCGACTTAGAAACCTTATCACTGCGGACTGTCGGAGGTGGCGCGGTCCAAATGGGCGTTGGGCCTCGTTGCTCTACCAATGGCGATCGAGTAAAGATCGATTCAGGGAGGAGACAACCAATGATGGAAACGCCGCAGGTGCGAGCCGCCGATTGCGATCCGATTGCGGTGATGTAAGTATACATACAGTGTGAACGATTGACGTACCTCTTCGACGACGAATTGATTTGTGTCCCTCCGAAAGTGAATCTAGGTCTTGTTGGTGTCTTCATTGTAGAGCTGGGCACACCCCATCGTCCGCCTACCGACTTCTTCCTGTCAGTGCCATGCATGTTTGGCCTTTAGCAAGCGCTAGGTGTGAAGCTTTTCAGGTTATGGCTCTGAAAGAATAGAACATTGACGAATAAATTTGCGCCAAAATATGCACAGCAATCTGAGCCCTCAAAGAAGATTCGAGACTCCTACAGCTTCTTAATCTAGCGCGTAACCTTCTGCAGTTTTGAACCTCTTCGAGCCTGAAACTGGCAGACCTCCTATCCAGCCCACACAGATATGAAAAGAACTGTTCTGCTCTCAGCGCAAGGGCGATGTGTGTCTGCTGCGTAGGCAAGACCAAACCATTACAATGAAAACTAATTCATGGAACTCTTTTGTATAATTAGATTTCAGACGTGTCAAAAGTGGTAACAATAAACACTGGGGGGCTTCTGAAGGCTGAAGGGTTTTCTAAAAACTCGAAGAGCTCCTGACTCAAGGGTAGTGCGTTCATACATTGCGTCAGCATCTTGAGCTACGACAGCGCTGTGAGCGTTCCTCGGGCAGCGGCAGAAAACGCCTGCCTACGCTCAAAACCTCAAAACGCTGAGTAGATATCTATACTTTCCTAGTAGCTCAAAACGCTGACGCAAAGTATAAACGCAGCCTAAGTACGCCTTGAATTCTCAAACTTGTTGTGCACATATTCAGTTGCGAGAAGGCATCGAACAGCGTTACAATTGAACATTAGCAAGTATACTGGATAGTAACTATTTACATGAGAATATATTTCGAAAAAGGCACTGAAATTAGAAAGCTCACAAAAGCAAAGCCTTGGGAAACTCAAAGCGACTTACAAAATAAGTAGGAAGCCGAAGAGAGCACAGACAGATTTTTGAAGAAGCTAGTCGATAAAACAAGTTTTGACTAAAAGAACAGGTTCTCAGGCAAAACTTACTAGAGGAGAACGTAGAAAAGCTCACTAGAGGAAAAAAGCAAGCACTCCCTACAATACTCATGAATATAATCCAACTGGTTTTACCCAACATTTTCTCGATTTCCTGCTGAATACTTTAGCCAAGTATGCTTCTATCAACCAGAATTCCTTCGTGAAATTGCTTCACACAACCGTAAACAAAGAGCAGAGAAACCACAAACAAAAATGTTAATAATCTCGAGAGCTGGCAAAATGTATTCCTTAAGGTAGATAATCAAAAACTATAATGTTTTTGAATTCGAATCATTAGTGCTGGCGCGCAGTTAGGATGCACACACATTGGCGGCTACAGTATACCGAAATAGGCAACGTGAATACTTTATCCAAACATCACTGTTGTTGTTGGGTGTTTCACAACTTGACCGGTCAGAGACAACTCATAATCTAATAAACAGTAGAGCTCATAGATGAATGAAAAAGTCTGGAAACGCTCTGAAAGCCTTTCACTTTACACTCCAGAGACTTGGAAAATCATCAGTGGAAATTAGTAAGTATCTGTCGATAAACTACCTTTTTGCAGGATCGCACACCTTACAAGATAGCGGAAGAGAATGAGTTCCGACATCTACTAGAACTGTTTGAATCCTGATGTGAAGAAAAGCAGTGTTCTTCTGCACATAATGGCTAATGGGAACGGGAAGAATAACGTGAAAAACAGTTCCCGCCAGGTCAAGGTATATTTTTGGAGAATTGCCTTGGTTGGTACGAAGCTGATATGTGGGCTGGCCGCCCTTTTCACTGGGCCCCTCTGTTCCCTACGCAAGTAAGGGCAGCAGTATCCTCCGTCAGATCGATGCAGCTAGACTGCGGCTAGAGCATACATATACAGGATTGAACAGCATCTTTTCAGCGTATACCTGTGAAGCGTCGACCACAACCTCTCACTCCTCCGCATTCCGACGGATGTGGTTCAACACCTTCACCTCGAGCTGCATTTGGAGCTCCATCACGACCAATCGCTTCGGTATTGGATTCTCCCGTCAAGTGACCGTACACAGCAGCGGTAACGATGGATCGTCACCTAACTCCCTGCCGTTGGTACGTTACTCAAACTTCATTTATTCCTAGTTCTACAGTACTCCTCGGGAAAATTCTCTACTGGTTCTCACGAATTATTTGCAGGCACTTCATTCGTACTGGACGTCAGATGTTTCACATAATTCACCACCATACGAGACAACTGAGCTGGGAATTTGCTCATATTACAACAACTATTCGATATCGAATTCCACATACGCATCACAGACCCTTGCCGATGTCCCATATTCTTCATGTCAACATTCTGAACGATCCGCATATTACAGCAAACAGGTGTAAGATTACTCAACGGCAGTGAATCGCGACAAAAAATCTGCTGGGAACGTTGTTTCGGATTCCAGTCAGGACCACTAGAAAATGCAAAAACTATCTAACAGTGTAGAGTCTAGTTGAAAAGCAACATCGGGCCCTTTTTTGACTGTGACTTCCGAAAAGGACGAGTTATGCACCTTTGGACCATACCTGATATTTCTACTCTCATCCACTGAATCCCAAGTAGCCCTTTTCATGCTGTCCCAATAATCAAGGTTGCAAAAGTTCAGGCATTTGGCTGACTTTGAGCGGATCCCGTATGACCTATCTTGGCTCATAGGGATTACCACGTTCGCGGTTGTCCTGACCTCTCTACCCTCATTTCAACAAGTACTTATGTTTGGCGAAAGGGAGTTGTACTTTCCCTGAAATTAAACCTTTCTAATGCCCTCTTTCGGGAAGGTATGCTGGGGGGCTAACTTAGTAGGATAAGGCACTCCTTAGTGCCTCTGCGTCCGTCCACCAGACCAAGGCTTAGTGGAGTCTTCTCTACGACACTATCTTTCGACAGGTCTAGTCGTCTGCGCTTCAAGCATAAGCCATGGTTAGGGATAGCGACACAGAGGCATGGCCTGTGTCCTTCTTTTCCATATTCCCTAGCGCCCACGAGGTCACCGATTCCCCTTCTTTAGTCTGTTGTGAGCGTCGATAATCGGTCACAGTTCCTGCATAACTCGTACATTTCTAGTAACTGGATACCGTCTTCGCCTTTTCATGATCACCTTTCCAGTTTTCTGTCTAAATCTTTAGCAGTCTAATAATCAAATCTGCAAGAATGGTTTTTTCTCGCGTACACTGCTCCCAGATGATTTTTTAAAATTCGGGCCTGCGCCTTGTGATGAGTAATGGAGTACCTAACCTAAGCTAATGGTCTAAAGGGTAATGGTAACTATAAGAAAAAATAATAGTTAAGTAACCCTAGATAATTTTAAATATGATTATGAATATCAATATCGAGCGTGAAACCAATACCGCATCCTCAAATACGAGTGAGTGAACGCATCATAAAGCGACCTATAGTGGGTATCGCCGCATTCAGTCAGGGTAGTGTCACGGGGGCAGGAACTCTCCTCCGGATGCCTCTTCTGCCAATAGCGATAGATTCAGGAAGAAAGCAACCAGTGGTGGGAAACGCCGCGGATCGGCCCATTCCATGCTTTCTGACACCGCCCCCTTTGATTGCGTAGATATCAACTGTAGTACCGTTAGTTATCGTTGTCTTATTTCTTGATATGTGAACTTCCCGGAACTTTTTCTGCGATATCATCCAGTAGGTGCTGCAAAATCAAATTGTTACTAATTTGCCAATGTTCGTAATTTAAATCTCGCCTTCCGTATGCACTGCTTGTTACGGACAGGGTCGTTATCTGGTTCTGACAACATCACTCTGTATGTGTATGCTTGTCATCACGTTTATCTGCCTTTGTAGAATGACTGACAAATCGATGTATATATGTATAGAAACTGATTATAACATGGAGTGCTCCCTTCCCATCTCAGACATTGTAATTTGAATTTTTCGTCTTTATTTTCGTATTACTTTGACATGTTGAATACGGGTTGCGTCTGATTTGGTCACGTCTGTTAGCCTCCTAATAAACCTATGATTATTTTTTTCTAACGTGATGGTGAGTGTTTTCTAGCTGTTCTTCCGCTAGAAACGACGAAAGGTGCGCTCCGTCCATAGCAGAGGGTAGCAAGGGGCGTTTACAAAACACTACGGCGTCTGCATATTACGCGCCGACTCTGTTATCCCTACGTCTGCCTCATAGCCGTCGCCGGGTCTACATAGGAAGGCCGCTTTTGCGCCAGGTGTACGTGGAAACGCCCCTTTCTGCCCTCCGATATTGGTTGTAGTTCCGCTAACGTAATCGTAGCTCCTGGCGATACCTTGGCCAACCGAGATCCAGTGACCATGTTGGCAGCGCTGCCGAAGTACGCAATCCAGGAGCTGTGGAGACGAATAGCGCACCAGTCATAAAGGGGGGAGGTGGCGTAGAGAAGTGAAGCGGGCTTATCTGACGTAGGGGTAGTCGCGCTGCTTGTCACCTGCCTATGAATAAGTTATAAAACACTATACAGCTACTGCTACCCTCCAAATCCATTCCCCTGCATTTCTTGGTGTCGGCGGAGGCACATAACAGCTGCAGGGCCTATTGCCCACGCATATGGGAAGAATCCGTCTCATAGGTGAGCGCAAACGAGCTGGAACAGGCTCATCAGAAGCACTGCCACTTGTAGAGATCCTAAGATTTCTAGCCGAGGAAAAACAGGTGTCGGTTTTGAGATCTTGGTGGTCAGCATGAGATTTGTCCTTGAGAATGTACTGATGGTAAGGAAAGGATCAGATGGCAGTACATCTAAGCCTGGTTAAAACTGCAGCGCGAAAGGGGAAGTATATCTCCTAAGTTTTTACCCCAAGGATTTTTTTGCTTTGAACAGTCACAACTTCCTTCATATGTGATCCCTCAAAAAACCAAGAACAATGCCTGGATCTAGAAGATCTCATCTCGGGAAAGCATCACAGTTTCTTCTCATGCCCATTATTTGGCGAAAAAGAACACCGTTATGTTTCTATTGTGACAACTTCCCATTTCTAGATGAACCTTGCGCCTACAACCCCCTCCTTCGCGACAAAATACAACCCCTCTCCCCCCCTACCCCCCCCCGTTGTGGCTTCCACAACGATGGCGAAAGGAGCATAAGGCTGCGTTTATACTTTGCGGCAGCGTAGCGTAGCGTAGCGTAGCGCTTCCAGCGTACGCCAGCGGCAGTGCCGAAGAGAGGATGCATATCGATCTAGCTTCACCAGCGTCACCAGCGGCACGCTGGCGTACGCTAGCGTACGCCAGCGGCACGCTAGCGCACGCTGGCGTAGCGAGGGCATGGGAAGCATAGAGGCTAGAGAGCACTGACGGAGGAGAGTACAAAGTACTCTCCTCCGTTCAGTGCTCTCTAGCCCCTCTCTAGCCCCGTCGCTGGAAGCGCTGGGAAAACGCTGGAGAAACGCTGGTGAAGCTAGATCGATAGCTATGCTTCCCGTGCCCTCGCTACGCCAGCGTGCGCTAGCGTGCCGCTGGCGTACGCTAGCGTACGCCAGCGTGCCGCTGGTGACGCTGGTGAAGCTAGATCGATATGCATCCTCTCTTCGGCACTGCCGCTGGCGTACGCTGGAAGCGCTACGCTACGCTGCGCTACGCTACGCTACGCTGCCGCAAAGTATAAACGCAGCCATACCACCGTTCTTATTGGCCTCTGATCACATTGGAAAGTCAGGTGTTGGTGACGAGACTATCACATCTACTTTTTCTCATCTTGGCGTTACCGCAGGACTCATACCATTGTCAGCATTCTCAACCAAAACCAGAACTCCAAAACTTACAGCTCTTCCCTAGTTGAAGTCTCAGTCGAAACAAAGTGCACAGTCAATCAACACCTCGCGCAACACGGTGGTTTAGCGGATAGAAATCAGGAATCGTGGGGTGGCCAACACGAGCGTTAATTTTGAAAAATATCCCTCGAAAAAAGCTGTAGCGGTGGCTCTGAAGTCTGACCTACAGAAAAAAATGGTAAACTGATAGACTCGCAGATAAAACTGAACAGATTCACGATTTTTGAAGCCCAGTTAACATGGAACTTCGGAATATCCATGGTGCAACTAAAACACTTCAGATCTTTACTAACAGTAATACAACACAAGTTATGTAACAGACACAGTTTTTTAAAGCCTATTTAACGTATCATTCGTTTTTCACCAGTTGTTGTCACCTACACCTTTAAACAACTAGTGCTCAATAGATTTGGCGGCGTGCCGAACCCAGCTGCGCTTACACACCCCATCATCAGCTGCGGTCCAAACTGTAAAACATGCCCGCAGTGAAAAATGGGGGTATACGGATAACTTGAACCCATTTCCTTTGAACAGCGTCGATCTTCTTTTTTTCTCTGCACTCTCTCGTCCACTCTGCGGTTGGCACGACTTCGCACATTCCAGCTTTTCGCGGATTATAAGTAGTTCACAAACTCCGAAGTCCCCTCCCCGCCTTGAAAAGCTCGTTTCATGGCTCGCTACATGTTTCATGCACGTTTCGATGCTTTGGCAGCCGCTGTCCTCTATCTCTCTGCGTTACTTGGTTTTGCAACAGGAGGACACACAAATTTTCAAGATGTCAGGAAACCGAACTGTGGCTCGCTACTGATTAAACCTTAAAACAGATCCGCATCTCGCTTGTGGATGGCACATTACCTCAAGGCAAGGTAAGACCTATCCTTCAGTCTCCATCCAATCCAACAAAGTTGCGCCAATTTTCTGCTAATGCCTACGCCCTTTCGTCTATTTAGGGTTCCATGAGCACTGTGAACTCAAGATTCAAAGTTTCCTCGCACGTTGAGGAGGTGCGCTCATTGCGGAAGTCCGCCTTCTTGAAAAGGTACATACCTTGGGCTTGCCACATGGTCCTCTCCTCCTTTGGGAGCTGCTGTTCTCTATTTATCTGCCCTATAGGCTTTGGCAACAGACACGCGGTAAAAGAAAAATCCAAAAAAACCCATTAAAATAACCCACCTCTCCATCGTGTTCTAGGAGGAAGTCGTAAATGGTTCGAACCATTTCGCTCTGATACTCTTTCGAAGACAAAGGCCGTGTATCCTGTAAAATCGTGATGTCGACGATTGTTATCTACGCGAATAAATAATGAAGCCTTTTGAACTTGAGTGAAGAAACAGAGCCATAGAGGGCCCTGATGGTCAGCAATGACGAGTGAGCGGTCAGTGCCTCCACTATAAGTTTCCTCTATTATGATTAAAACCTTCCCTTTAATTCCCTCCAGTCCTTTATTGTAATCAAAACTCGGAACGTAGTTAAAGCTAAGGCCACTATATAGTTGGTACTCACTTTGAAGTTACTCGTAAGAGATCTGAACACAGAGTGCCTACGGGCACTTGCCGGTACCGCTCCTCCAATACTGAATCGAGGTTGTCCGCCTGCATTGAAGTCACTAAAATTAATCGAAATGTTTTTTCAGAGGTAACACAGTTGATTAAGCCATGCAACGACGCACGACATGCCTTAACTTGATAATTTTTGAAGTGCGTTCATACTTTGCGGCAGCGCTTCGAGCGTCTATCAGTGTTTTCAGCGACAATCGATATCTACGGTTTCTTAGTAGTTCAGAATGCTCAAAACGCTGGCGGACGCTCAAAACGCTGGTCCGGTACTTATACATTTCTGAACGCTAAAAACGTTGACGCAAAGTATGGACACACCCTTAGGCTTAGCTCAGCGCAGTAAAGCAGAGTCACGCGCAGCACAGCCTCATCGTCATGAGAGCGGCGCTCAACTAGGTTAGGATGGCTTTGATTCAACAAAGCAATAAAAAAGATTTTCTGTTATATTTCGATACGGTACATTGGGTTACTTTTCTCCCCATTTTCGAGCAAGGAAAGAGGATTTGTGGTCGTATAATTCAATAGTCGCTAAAGAAAAAGTGCGCGGGCGAAAAAAGCGATCATGACCCTCAGAAATGAACATGATTTATTATATTAACTGATCGACTTAGAAACCTTATCACTGCGGACTGTCGGAGGTGGCGCGGTCCAAATGGGCGTTGGGCCTCGTTGCTCTACCAGTGGTTCGAGTAAAGGTCGATTCAGGGAGGAGACAACCAATGATGGAAACGCCGCAGGTGCGAGCCGCCGATTGCGATCCGATTGCGGTGATGTAAGTATACATACAGTGTGAACGATTGACGTACCTCTTCGACGACGAATTGATTTGTGTCCCTCCGAAAGTGAATCTAGGTCTTGTTGGTGTCTTCATTGTAGAGCTGGGCACACCCCATCGTCCGCCTACCGACTTCTTCCTGTCAGTGCCATGCATGTTTGGCCTTTAGCAAGCGCTAGGTGTGAAGCTTTTCAGGTTATGGCTCTAAAAGAATAGAACATTGACGAATAAATTTGCGCCAAAATATGCACAGCAATCTGAGCCCTCAAAGAAGATTCGAGACTCCTACAGCTTCTTAATCTAGCGCGTAACCTTCTGCAGTTTTGAACCTCTTCGAGCCTGAAACTGGCAGACCTCCTATCCAGCCCACACAGATATGAAAAGAACTGTTCTGCTCTCAGCGCAAGGGCGATGTGTGTCTGCTGCGTAGGCAAGACCAAACCATTACAATGAAAACTAATTCATGGAACTCTTTTGTATAATTAGATTTCAGACGTGTCAAAAGTGGTAACAATAAACACTGGGGGGGGGGGCTTCTGAAGGCTGAAGGGTTTTCTAAAAACTCGAAGAGCTCCTGACTCAAGGTAGTGCGTTCATACATTGCGTCAGCATCTTGAGCTACGACAGCGCTGTGAGCGTTCCTCGGGCAGCGGCAGAAAACGCCTGCCTACGCTCAAAACCTCAAAACGCTGAGTAGATATCTATACTTTCCTAGTAGCTCAAAACGCTGACGCAAAGTATAAACGCAGCCTAAGTACGCCTGAATTCTCAAACTGTTGTGCACATATTCAGTTGCGAGAAGGCATCGAACAGCGTTACAATTGAACATTAGCAAGTATACTGGATAGTAACTATTTACATGAGAATATATTTCGAAAAAGGCACTGAAATTAGAAAGCTCACAAAAGCAAAGCCTTGGGAAACTCAAAGCGACTTACAAAATAAGTAGGAAGCCGAAGAGAGCACAGACAGATTTTTGAAGAAGCTAGTCGATAAAACAAGTCTTGACTAAAAGAACAGGTTCTCAGGCAAAACTTACTAGAGGAGAACGTAGAAAAGCTCACTAGAGGAAAAAAGTAAGCACTCCCTACAATACTCATGAATATAATCCAACTGGTTTTACCCAACATTTTCTCGATTTCGTGCTGAATACTTTAGCCAAGTATGCTTCTATCAACCAGATTCCTTCGTGAAATTGCTTCACACAACCATAAACAAAGAGCAGAGAAACCACAAACAAAAAGTGAATGTTAATAATCTCGAGAGCTGGCAAAATGTATTCCTTAAGGTAGATAATCAAAAACTATAATGTTTTTGAATTCGAATCATTAGTGCTGGCGCGCAGTTAGGATGCACACACATTGGCGGCTACAGTATACCGAAATAGGCAACGTGAATACTTTATCCAAACATCACTGTTGTTGTTGGGTGTTTCACAACTTGACCGGTCAAAGACAACTCATAATCTAATAAACAGTAGAGCTCATAGATGAATGAAAAAGTCTGGAAACGCTCTGAAAGCCTTTCACTTTACACTCCAGAGACTTGGAAAATCATCAGTGGAAATTAGTAAGTATCTGTCGATAAACTACCTTTTTGCAGGATCGCACACCTTACAAGATAGCGGAAGAGAATGAGTTCCGACATCTACTAGAACTGTTTGAATCCTGATGTGAAGAAAAGCAGTGTTCTTCTGCACATAATGGCTAATGGGAACGGGAAGAATAACGTGAAAAACAGTTCCCGCCAGGTCAAGGTATATTTTTGGAGATTGCCCTTGAAGGCGTCGTAGAAGCTGATCATGTGGGCAAAAGCATCTATGTGCGCCCTTTCTCACTGGCGCGCCTCTGTTCCCTACCATCGTAAGGGCCCAGTGATATACCTTCTCCGTCATTCGATCAGCCTAGACTGTTCAGGACCATTACATATACAGGATTGAACAGCATCTTTTCAGCGTATACCTGTGAAGCGTCGACCACAACCTCTCACTCCTCCGCATTCCGACGGATGTGGTTCAACACCTTCACCTCGAGCTGCTTTTGGAGCTCCATCACGACCAATCGCTTCTGTATTGGATTCTCCCGTCAAGTGACCGTACAGCAGCGGTAACGATGGATCGTCACCTAACTCCCTGCCGTTGGTACGTTACTCAAACTTCATTTATTCCTAGTTCTACAGTACTCCTCGGGAAAATTCTCTACTGGTTCTCACGAATTATTTGCAGGCACTTCATTCGTACTGGACGTCAGATGTTTCACATAATTCACCACCATACGAGACAACTGAGCTGGGAATTTGCTCATATTACAACAACTATTCGATATCGAATTCCACATACGCATCACAGACCCTTGCCGATGTCCCATATTCTTCATGTCAACATTCTGAACGATCCGCATATTACAGCAAACAGGTGTAAGATTACTCAACGGCAGTGAATCGCGACAAAAAAATCTGCTGGGAACGTTGTTTCCGGATTCCAGTCAGGACCACTAGAAAATGCAATAACTATCTAGCAGCGTAGAGTCACTTGTTAAAAAGCAGCATCAGGCCCTTTTTTTGACTGTGACTTTCAAAAAGGACGAGTTATGCACCTTTGGACCATACCTGATATTTCTACTCTCATCCACTGAATCCCAAGTAGCCCTTTTCATGCTGTCCCAATAATCAAGGTTGCAAAAGTTCAGGCATTTGGCTGACTTTGAGCGGATCCCGTATGACCTATCTTGGCTCATAGGGATTACCACGTTCGCGGTTGTCCTGACCTCTCTACCCTCATTTCAACAAGTACTTATGTTTGGCGAAAGGGAGTTGTACTTTCCCTGAAATTAAACCTTTCTAATGCCCTCTTTCGGGAAGGTATGCTGGGGGGCTAACTTAGTAGGATAAGGCACTCCTTAGTGCCTCTGCGTCCGTCCACCAGACCAAGGCTTAGTGGAGTCTTCTCTACGACACTATCTTTCGACAGGTCTAGTCGTCTGCGCTTCAAGCATAAGCCATGGTTAGGGATAGCGACACAGAGGCATGGCCTGTGTCCTTCTTTTCCATATTCCCTAGCGCCCACGAGGTCACCGATTCCCCTTCTTTAGTCTGTTGTGAGCGTCGATAATCGGTCACAGTTCCTGCATAACTCGTACATTTCTAGTAACTGGATACCGTCTTCGCCTTTTCATGATCACCTTTCCAGTTTTCTGTCTAAATCTTTAGCAGTCTAATAATCAAATCTGCAAGAATGGTTTTTTCTCGCGTACACTGCTCCCAGATGATTTTTTAAAATTCGGGCCTGCGCCTTGTGATGAGTAATGGAGTACCTAACCTAAGCTAATGGTCTAAAGGGTAATGGTAACTATAAGAAAAAATAATAGTTAAGTAACCCTAGAATAATTTTAAATATGAATTATCAATATTGAGCGTGGAACCAATACCCACTCAAACACGAGCATTGCAAAGCTGGTAAGAACGAGTGCAGAGTGAACGCATCATAAAGCGACCTATAGTGGGTATCGCCGCATTCAGTCAGGGTAGTGTCACGGGGCAGGAACTCTCTCCGGATGCCTCTTCTGCCAATAGCGATAGATTCAGGAAGAAAGCAACCTGTGGTGGGAAACGCCGCGGATCGGCCCATTCCATGCTTTCTGACACCGCCCCCTTTGATTGCGTAGATATCAACTGTAGTACCGTTAGTTATCGTTGTCTTATTTCTTGATATGTGAACTTCCCGGAACTTTTTCTGCGATATCATCCAGTAGGTGCTGCAAAATCAAATTGTTACTAATTTGCCAATGTTCGTAATTTAAATCTCGCCTTCCGTATGCACTGCTTGTTACGGACAGGGTCGTTATCTGGTTCTGACAACATCACTCTGTATGTGTATGCTTGTCATCACGTTTATCTGCCTTTGTAGAATGACTGACAAATCGATGTATATATGTATAGAAACTGATTATAACATGGAGTGCTCCCTTCCCATCTCAGACATTGTAATTTGAATTTTTCGTCTTTATTTTCGTATTACTTTGACATGTTGAATACGGGTTGCGTCTGATTTGGTCACGTCTGTTAGCCTCCTAATAAACCTATGATTATTTTTTTCTAACGTGATGGTGAGTGTTTTCTAGCTGTTCTTCCGCTAGAAACGACGAAAGGTGCGCTCCGTCCATAGCAGAGGGTAGCAAGGGGCGTTTACAAAAACAACGGCGTCTGCATATTACGCGCCGACTCTGTTATCCCTACGTCTGCCTCATAGCCGTCGCCGGGTCTACATAGGAAGGCCGCTTTTGCGCCAGGTGTACGTGGAAACGCCCCTTTCTGCCCTCCGATATTGGTTGTAGTTCCGCTAACGTAATCGTAGCTCCTGGCGATACCTTGGCCAACCGAGATCCAGTGACCGTGTTGGCAGCTGCCGAAGTACGCAATCCAGGAGCTGTGGAGACGAATAGCGCACCAGTCATAAAGGGGGGAGGTGGCGTAGAGAAGTGAAGCGGGCTTATCTGACGTAGGGGTAGTCGCGCTGCTTGTCACCTGCCTATGAATAAGTTATAAAACACTATACAGCTACTGCTACCCTCCAAATCCATTCCCCTGCATTTCTTGGTGTCGGCGGAGGCACATAACAGCTGCGGGCCTATTGCCCACGCATATGGGAAGAATCCGTCTCATAGGTGAGCGCAAACGAGCTGGAACAGGCTCATCAGAAGCACTGCCACTTGTAGAGATCCTAAGATTTCTAGCCGAGGAAAAACAGGTGTCGGTTTTGAGATCTTGGTGGTCAGCATGAGATTTGTCCTTGAGAATGTACTGATGGTAAGGAAAGGATCAGATGGCAGTACATCTAAGCCTGGTTAAAACTGCAGCGCGAAAGGGGAAGTATATCTCCCAAGTTTTTACCCCAAGGATTTTTTTGCTTTGAACAGTCACAACTTCCTTCATATGTGATCCCTCAAAAAACCAAGAACAATGCCTGGATCTAGAAGATCTCATCTCGGGAAAGCATCACAGTTTCTTCTCATGCCCATTATTTGGCGAAAAAGAACACCGTTAATGTTCCCGTTGTGACAACTTCCCATTTCTGAATGAACCTTGCGCCTACAACCCCCTCCTTCGCGGCGAAATACAACCCCTCTCCCCCCCCCCCCCCCCCGTTATGGTTTCCACAACGATGACGGACGGACATATACCACCTACATCTTATTGCCTCTGACCACATTGGAAAGTCAGGTGTTGGTGACGAGACTATCACATCTACTTTTTCTCATCTTGGCGTTACCGCAGGACTCATACCATTGTCAGCATTCTCAACCAAAACCAGAACTCCAAACTTACAGCTCTTCCCTAGTTGAAGTCTCAGTCGAAACAAAGTGCACAGTCAATCAACACCTCGCGCAACACGGTGGTTTAGCGGATAGAAATCAGGAATCGTGGGGTGGCCAACACGAGCGTTAATTTTGAAAAATATCCCTCGAAAAAAGCTGTAGCGGTGGCTCTGAAGTCTGACCTACAGAAAAAAATGGTAAACTGATAGACTCGCAGATAAAACTGAACAGATTCACGATTTATGAAAGCCCAGTTAACATGGAACTTCGGAATATCCATGGTGCAACTAAAACACTTCAGATCTTTACTAACAGTAATACAACACAAGTTATGTAACAGACACAGTTTTTTAAAGCCTATTTAACCAACAATCTTCCAGAACACATTTTAGTTAGCTCGGTATTGGTGTAAAAGCATGCATAAACCAGATGTAATAATGGAATGAACCATAGAAATAATTAGCAATTAAAAGTGAATGAACACAGAGGTGATAGATAATACAAATCAACTAATTTACACGAGATAGCAGCATTTCATGAGAAACTGTAGAACTGCAAAAGGAGTAGCCTGTGAATCAACGCCGCACCGAAATTTTTCTTTCACTCAAAAAAACATACATTGCGATCTCTCTCATTTAGCACGATTTTTCGAAAACGCTGTGACTAATCGCTTTCAACAGCGGCAGTTGAGCTTATTGTAGTACTCTTGGTGGTATGAGGTTGACGTCAAAAAACCAAGATACATAGAAAATTATGCCAACTTAATGTTCTTCAAATCCTTCGTCTAGAAGAGAATCAGTCGGAATGAGATCGCCCACAGCGAGAAGTTCCTCCAATGTTCTCATCATCCAATCCCGTGCCTCCTGCAAAACCTAACGTGCCTGAGAGGTAAGAAAAAAGAGAAGTGGGAAGTCCTCAAATGATTTAGGTGTGTCACATGTAACCCTATGAATCTAGCTCTCCATGAAGGGCCATAATGAAGTAAAGAGCCATGGAAACTGTCTAGGGCACCTTCATCATGTCCAGATCGCTTGACGATAACATGGAATCTTGACAGAACCGCATCACTGATCTTCAACTGCTTCTCAGCTAGTACCTTCGAATATTCGACGTTTTCTGCCCGAAGAATTTCCAGATCCTGAAACAAGTTAGCTAAACCATTAAAATGTGTAACAGTTGCCACGGAGGCTTCAATTAAAATAAGAACACAAAAAATATTGTTACCCTTTTCAAGCTGCTGATCTCATGACGCTTGTTTTCCAGGACTTCTTTTTCATTTTCCAGTCGATCTGGAATTCATAGGTCTTTTACTGACAAGTACTGGAACTTTTTTTCGAAGGTGAAATGTGAGTAGAGAATGAGGAATACCCTCATTCGCTCGTTATCATCGCTAAAATAACTTACTTTCATCACCACCTTATTAATTACTAGGTACTTAAGTGTTTAGGTGAAGAGAACTTGTTCACTCATCCCGGAGGACGATGGCCTATGCATGGCGAATGGGTCCGCAGCTGCAGCTGCACGCCACTTTCTCCGTCCAAGTTGCGCGTAAAGGGGGCTGTAGGGTAGTGATACTCGAGTACCGTCTCTAATTGCGCTACTCTCGAGCTGCGGCAATTGCGTCGATACCGAGGACTCGCAGGCGAAACACTTACTCAGGGTAGAGTGTAACAGCAGCCGAGAAAGCGCAGATAATGTAGCTGATTTGGCTATTGAATGAGGCGCGTGGTCGCACGCGCGTTGCACGGCGGATATAGAGGACGGCACTCTAGTATTACTAGTACCTTCTAGGCTGTTCTCGTGCACTTTGGACCAAAGAAAGTGGCCCCTGCTTTGACTGCGGACCCATTCACCATAGACGATCAGAGCCAGCAATTTTTACACTTATCAAGCCACTGGGAGGGGGCGCGAGTGTCGGAAGGGGCAAGCTTACCACGCGCGCGATACTGAAGACAGATCCAGAATCGCTTCCTGGTCAGGCTATTCAGACTTTTATCCTCCGGGAACGATAAATTGGCACCAGATCAGAATGAGAGGATACGAAGATTTGTAGCTGACACCGACTTATGGGGGTTTGCCCCGCAAGTCGTTATATAAGCTCTAGATCGCATTCAATAAGCCAGCGCTATTCTGAATGGAGTAGAATGTGAGCCGCATCCCAAAAAGGGATTCATCGATGGCAAGCCTAAATGTGTGAAAGCTGGACGAAGCGCTGACCTATCTCTGTCTCCGCGGCTATTACATCCTTTTCCCAATCGTCCCTATCTCTTTTGCGTTGACGTTCGGCTCTTAATTCCATACGTTGCCTCTCACGAAGTTTACCGCTGATAACCGCATCCTCTTGCCTGGAAAAAAAACATTTGTAGACCGCTACGGTGTATTCCAATCAACAACCGGAATGTAACCTTATGTTCTCAGCCTGGGAATTCGCTTGTCTTATCATTTGCTCGAGATCCCATTTTCTCTGTAGAAACTTCGCTTCAGTTTCCTCTAGGAGAGTTTTGCAATCTTTCATCACGGCAGAATAGAGAGCCCTGAAAAATTTCTCAAACCTGTGCTTGACTCTAAACTAAATATACGAATTACGGACGGGAGAACGATAGTTAGTGCGGTCTTCACACTCACACCTTCGGCTGCGTTCATACCTTGCGCCACGGAGTGTAAAACAATAGTAAATTACACAGTATTTGACCAATTCCCAGTCTCTTAGTGACGCATGAACACCTAATGGTAGGTTAATTGTATGGAGAAGAACAAAGCTTTAGCAGTTAGCAGCAGATCTATCTCTTTTCGAAATCTAGAATTCTACATATATCATGGCTACGATCGCTGAGCGGGCGGTTACTGCCAACTTCAATGGTGGAAGGGCTGCGAAAGAGCGCTTCCCCGCACCCTATTCGGCCCTCCCACCAATGACCTAAACAGCAACCGCGCCAACTGCCTTTAAGAACGGCTTATGAATGCGATACGGCATACAAATGACTTACGTGGGCCGGACAATGAAAAATCCAGGTTTCCTATTCTCCCCGATGAATCTGATACCGATTTGCCGTCCCCCGAGGATATAGTTGGTTGGCCTCAACGGAAACCGGTCTGGGATTTGACCCGCGCTCGTGGTAAATGGGCACTTGACACTACCTCCGCCTCATATTCTCAACTTAGCTCAAGTAGCATCCTAGTCCTTTCGGCAATACTAATACATGTGGAATAAAGATTTTCTGTTCTGCATCTGAATGCAGGATGCAGGATTCTTTGTGAAGAACGCGAGAATATGTCCTATGTTCTAATGAGTTCACACCTATTCCACACCTACCTGGCATCCTTTGGGCTTTCATCAATCATTACGGCATCTTCAGAAAGGACGTTCGCTGCGAGGCTCCTGATATCCATAACCAATTTATGATAGCGATCTTGCAGCTGCAGAAAAATTACAATTGAGAAGAGATCTAACATAAGATGTTTGATGTAAGATACTGTACTTTTGGAGGATCTTACCTCGGCAAGAGCACTTTTAGTCTTTGGAACGGCCAACCAGTGCTGCTTGCACAAATCCTCCAGCTCAGCTTTTAGTTTCCGTATAGTAAGTTTATTCTTGAAACAAAGATAATTTTACAATAAACCATTAAAAATGCATGTCGGAGAATTTAATCAATTCTCTACCTGATCCAACTCTGCAATAAGTGCTCGCGCCTCAGTTCCACACAGCCCGTCTCCTTCTTCCTGAGCTTTAATTGCGCTCTCCACTTCAGCGAGTTTAGCGTGGTGTTCCGCAGCTTGTTTACGGACTGCCTCCAATTCCAGGTTCACAGCATCCTTAAGTGAAATTGCTTCAATTAAGAAACACATAGCCCAGAAGTGGGCCACGCTGGACAAACAAATACCACTGCAGTCAACATTTCAACGTACCATTTGTTCAGCCAAGCGCTTTTCATCCTGTTTTATTTCCTCCTTATACTCAGTTGCTTTAGCGATATCATCCTCAAGACGTGCAATGTCTTCTTGTAAACGTTCCATATTCCCTTTCTGAAAAAAGGTAAGAAATAATTTTTGAGACTATGAAAATCAGATTGGCAGGTTTTCATGCCCAAAAAGCACAATTTAACAACCTATGCAAAATTATGTGACAATTTCACTACCGATGTTATGAACTGCGATGTGAAGGTGGTGTAGTGGCAAGCGGCCCGCTTACCACACGCGCAGTCTGAGGTCATGTCCCACCCAGGCCAACCACGCCTTTTTGTTAGACCCTCCGAGGGTGGTAAATCAGTACTAGATTTATAAGGGAGGTCAAGAACACTGGCTTGTACACCGGCTGGCCCCCGTAGACCTTTGCGTGGTCGCATCCCCAAAAGGGATCAGTATGGCGACTTCATCTTTTATTTTTTGATATAAATTGCATATGTTCCTTCACCTGGACTACAGAAAGAAAAATACCACAAACACTCAATTTATAATATTATAAAAAGCTTTAAAAGCCAACATAGGTCGCAATGCTCACATCAGCTTCTAACTCTTTGCACTCCTCAGCGATCTGCTCCAAATTGGCTTGTATAGTCTTCTTCTGAGTGTCATAATCTTCCTGTTGTTCATACCACTGCCGTAGTGCTTGAATTTTATCTAAAACATAAGATATTATCATACAAGTTCTTGAAAATCATAAATGTATTTCAAAAATATGTAGGAAACTAACTATCAAATGCACTTTCATCCATGAACGCTTCTCTATTCTGGACATATTCCTTGAATCCAGCATTCAGCCAACTGTACTTATACTGAAAGGAAAGTTATGTGAAAGAATACTTCTTCCCTCCAAATGTAAGAAAAATCATTCGCTGGGAAGAATTATTCACCTCCGCGTTTTCTACTGATACCGGGGCTGTCCTAGGGGATGAATTTTGCGCAATCTCGCCCGTCCTTCATCAATGCAAGCTAGCAGGCGAGCAAGAACAGGCTGTGCGCCTCATAACCCAGCTTCTGGAACGCCCCAGCATAGCAGAAAGAACTGTGTTTACCCTTGGACAGTTGCTTTGGGAGAAACAAAGCTCTTTTTTCTCCATTCAGAGGAAACAGCAGGAAGTTCCGGGCCTCTACAAGGATTTCATTACACCCACAAAATCTCTATAAAGCGATTGATGGATTCCAGGAAATCTCAGGTCATTTTTAATATCGCTACCGCTGAATCCAAAGACAAGCACGACTACCTGAGGTGAAGGGTCTCCCTTGTGCTATGTGAGCATTTCTACAGCCCTATCAGTGTACCACACAGACTACCCAACAGTACACGACAATAAAATTAGGTTTGTGATAGCATAATGTATCTTATATCTCCGCCCAAACCTGCACACTGCATAGGGCGACAAGATAAGCGCGTCGCAGGATATCTGTGAAGCAAACCAGCCTTCTTCCTTCTTTTCTTTTCTTTCTCTCTAATTATTTTTCTTCATTCCTTCTCTACTTCCTCTTCCTTATTCTACCACCCTTCAAATGCTCGGTGAGAAGATGCAACGAGAAAATAAGAAAAGGAAAAAACTGGAATATACAAAATGGCGGCAGTGAGCACTATCAGTTCCAAAACTTACCGCTTTCAAGGTACCACTAGAATCATCTCCTCCCAAGAGAAGCTCCTTGCCCAACTTTGCCTTGAAGTTGGATGCTCTTCTGTAATATCATAACCTTTCGAGGAAAATTAACTGCGATAATTTGTTTTATTTGCTGGACTGAAACTAAAACAGTTAATTGAAAACGAACGTTCACAACGTCGATCAGCCAGGTGAGAGCGCCGAGTAGCGTAGGCCATGAGTGTGCCGCTCCTATAGTTTGCATTGTGCTCGGCTTTATAGCGGTGGGGTACCCAAGCTCGCGAAAGATCGCTGGCACCTGCAATTACAATTCGGTCTTTGATTTATACTTTTCATTAAAACTTCTTGCATCAAAAATCAAACCTCTTCTATAACATTCTTTAGCTGGAAGTCCGGATTGAGATGCTGATAGATGCTTTCAAACATGCAGATAAAGTCCTGCTTTGTTGGTGAGCGGATAACTCGCTCTGGTAAACAGTTCTAAACGGATTAAGCAATTCGAAAATGCTTTCATCCGATGGGAGAGAAAAGCAAAAAAAGAGAAGCCCAAACGAATCTGTGCCGCACAATGTCAACCAACCTATTCACTAACTATGACGTACTAACAAAAGATAGGATTGCCCAGACTATCAAAAAGAGACTCTTCTTCTGAATAAAGATTAAGGCAGCGTTCAGACTTCGCGACGGCGGCGCTTCGTTCGCGCGATCGATGCGCATGCTTTCTACTGCATCGATAGCGTCGAACGCGCGATCCAAGCCCTCGCGGAAGTTTGAACGCGCCTAACAAAAGACCGTTCACACTTACGGATAAGCTGACTGCATAGCCTGATTCGCTGCCAGTAATGGGGCGTGTCCACGCGGCTGCATTTGTCGCAACGCCAATCTCTTTTTCTTCTTTTTTTTCTGGGCAAGGGTGTACCTTATCGCTCGTATCATTCGTTTTTCACCAGTTGTTGTCACCTACACCTTTAAACAACTAGTGCACAATAGATTTGGCGGCGTGCCGAACGCAGCTGCGCTGGCACACCCCATCATCAGCTGTGGTCCAAACTGTAAAGCGTGCCCGCAGTGAAAAATGGGGGTATACGGACAACTTGAACTCATTCCTTAAACAGCTCTGTGGTTGTTGCGACTTCGCACATTCCAGCTTTTCGCGGATTGTAAGTGGTTCACAAACTCCGAAGTCCCCTCCCCGCCTTGAAAAGCTCGTTTCATGGCTCGCTACATGTTTCATGCACGTTTCGATGCTTTGGCAGCCGCTGTCCTCTATCTCTCTGCGTTACTTGGTTTTGCAACAGGAGGACACACAAATATTCAAGATGTCACGCAACCGAACTGTGGCTCGCTACTGACTGAACCTTAAAACAAATCCGCATTTT
>MU915758.1:4504-16137 GCA_036418165.1 Cooperia oncophora
ATATATTATAGAAGTTTATTGGTGGGTGACAGGAAGTGATATCAGCTGATAAGATACGATAAGAGGCGTTAGAAGGGGGAGGTCACCATATTCATAACGCGGGTGACAGCAGCAGTGGGACGTTGGTTCCGAGCAGTGAAATAGGGGGTGGGACGAAAACATTATTGGTAGGTGACAGGATGTGATATCAGCTGATAAGATCTGATAATGGGCATTAGAAGGGAAGGACTACCAAATTCATAGTGCGGCTCACAGGAACAGTGGGTCCTTGGATCCGAGAGGTGATATAGGGTGTGGGACGGGAACATCATTGGCGGCGACAGAAAGTGATAACACTTGGTAAGATACGATAAGCCTACGGCAAGCCCCAGTGGGGACCTCAGATACGTGAGGTGATATAGGGTGTGGGACGGGAACATATTGGCGGGTGACAGAAAGTGATAACAGTTGATAAGATACGATAAGCGGCTTCGGAAGGGAAGGGTCATCAAATTCGTATCGCAGGTTACAGCAACAGTGGGGACCTCAGATACGTGAGGTGATATAGGGTGTGGGACGGGAACATATTGGCGGGTGACAGAAAGTGATAACAGTTGATAAGATACGATAAGCGGCTTCGGAAGGGAGGGTCATCAAATTCGTAACGCAGGTTACAGCAACAGTGGGACCTCGGATCCGAGAGGCGATACAGGGTGATATAGTGATACGGGACGGGAGTGTTATTGGCGGGTACGGAAGTGATAGGAGCTAAAAGTGACAAGGTAACATGGGAAAATCCGCTTCACCGCTCACAACAACAATGCGATCGATATGACTCAAGTATAACGATCTCAGTGATTCCAACAGAACTCATTCCTCACTGCTTATTAGTAACGACATCATGTACGACCGCTAAGCTAGCTCTATTCCAAATGCATGGGGTTTGTTTACAGAGATGTTATGAACAGCATCAATTCACTTAATCACGCTTACCACAATTATCTTCCATCAACAACCTTAGTGAGGGCCATTTAACGCGTTCCACTGCTGAATGCGGGAGTGCATTCCAAAGCAAGACGCTTTAAGGCGACAGAATGCTGTTGTGTGTGGAGCGTGCGTCAAGGTGAGCGGGGTCAGCCTCAAAAATTCTTCAAGCGATTCCAGAGCACTCCAGGCACTGACTACTACCCGGCTTTTCTCTCATCTGTCCACTTGATCAACGCTCCTTACCACCACTCCATACACCGTAATAGTGTTGAAAGGAGCAGGTATGATGCTATTGGTCAAAGAATGTTGACCACCTGTTCGGGTAAAAGAAGAGCCTGATACTAGGCGGCTAATGAAATGTGTGGAAGAAGGTAAGCGCGGCGGAGCCGCGCAGTATCCTAGGAGGCGCGCCGGAGTCAGCCGGCAAAGCCGGCTGGTAATATAATAAGTAAGGACTTACCATGGTATAGCAGCGGTAGTGTACCAGCAACGACAAGAAATGAAGTGAAAATGAACACAAACAACACAAGAATGATAACATCTAATATCAAGTATTATCAAGTTAAGCCACGAGTTCATTTCATTTACTTACATATCTTAATGAAGAGAAGCCGCTCCCACAAAAAAGAAGATTTAGGATACAAGAACACGCTATAGATAAGTCCAGTTTTTTAATTACCTGACATTATTATAAAATTTGAAAAAATAGGTGAATAACTATCATGATAAAATTTCGATTTAGTTAATAGTGTGGATATCGTTAACTACTTTTTTTCCTTTTCTTCTTTTTGGAATATGATCACCACTATTTCTTTCAGTTGATATTCAAGAACTCACGATAACCTATCAGTATAATATCACTAATTATAAACAAATAGAACTAGAAATAAAAAGAAATGAACGGAAATGCAATCACAGTTAATTTCCTAAGTTGAAATAAAGTCTATCATCATGATCTTAATAAAAATATATATTTCAAAAATTATCCTATACAACTCATTATTCCTTCTGACGAGCACAAAAGAAGGATATATAACTCGTTTGGTTTCCGTCTAAGGGCACGTGCGAAACGGAAACCAAACTACCTCCTTATATTGACCCCATGTAATAATTAGCAGCTAATGTGTGGCTAACAAAGAGTTTGTATCAAGTACATCACAACGCTACAATAACTCCACTATACTATATTAACACGTTTTCACGGGAAAGTTTCTTTCTACTAGTCCTCACACGCTTTTACGACTAATTTCCTTTCTACTAGTCGTCTCCATACTTTCATATGGTTATAATCTTACTGATCCTTGCATTCTCTCCGTGTAACATCTTCCATTCCAGTCTAACTTTACGGGCAAATTCCTTCTTCATGATCTCACAAAACAAAGATTTCACGACCCCATTTCCTCTCTTTAATTCATTAAATGTCAGATTTTCCTTGTTTTCTTTGAATAGAAACCGCACAACACAAAATTAACCTCAATACAGACACCATATAATGCGGCGCAAAAAAAGGTATATATTATACTCTACAGTACTAGTACACCCTCTTCTAGAAATTCCGCTTTATCCTCGAGTTCGATGAGGTGGAAAGGCGCGAAGAAGGCCAATGTAATTCAGGCAACAATGGCAGAGACGCAGGTACTACAAGAAGGCAAAACTATCGCGATAAATTGAAAAGGAATACAATAGATAAGGTGTTTTGTATTACAGGCAGATGTCCGGATAGTCCAGAACCCAATGAGCCGGAGGCCCCTCATCCATTCACTACAAACACATACTTCAGCTACCCATACGAGCTCAAAAAATTCCTCAGGCGGAAGCTGCGCGACAGCACCTTCAGGAACGACCCCCGCATCCTTTACTTTGATGAATATCATTCTAGTTCAGACTGCCCGCAGGTCCCTGAACTCAGCAAACGACAGTCGTTCATCCGCCATAATTGTGCAGCAATTGCCTAAAAAGGCATTGGACGGAGTATATCCGCGCGGACCCCTGCACTGTTTACGCCGTGTGAGGCCACCACCGCACCATCTGCTCCCTTGATTCATGGCTCATAAAGGACGTTGAAGACTCGCCCAAAGACTTCTACGAGCGGCTTCTCGCACGCACTCACGTCGTTCCCCCCTCCGGACGCTCCAGTTCGCCTCCCCCCTCTCGCCCCTAAGGAAAGACACTTGAGGTGGGGGCCCCCGAGAACCGCTAGTCCAGAGCTCAAGGTCTCACCTTCTTTGCCAGAAACAGAGCAGTGACAGTGACGACTATTGGTGAGCAACGAACGTAAGCGCGAGTCCAATTTATTCCAATATCACTTCTGAAGAAAGCGCAGATCACTGTGTCAGGGCTTCTGTGGAAGCCATAGAAGCCACTAATACAGAGATCTGCGCTTTCTTTCTCCCATGTTATTCAACTATTTCACACATTACTAATTTAGAGGTCTCTAATTCAAACGGCTACCGACTTCACCGATGGGCGGCGTTAAAACTACTTCAGTGCCTTCAGTGGAATTCTATAGTAGGGCGTTGATTTTGTAGTTATGTAAATTTAGTTCACTAACGACTTGAAGATTCATTGATATTACTACTAACTCTACTTCATACTTCCTATCAATTACACTTAGTTCAAGAATATTTATGATGCTACTGAGAGAGAGATGTGTCCGCCTACCACACCTTTCGCAAATCCCCCTACGGGTTCAACGCAGAAACCAGCACCACGCCTCCCCTGAGGTTTAAGCCCAAGCGAGTTTTTTTGGGGCGGGGTGTCTCGAATCGCGAGGGTCCTCCCTATGTGCTGGCGGCTACCGTGGTCCAGCCACCTTGACCACCTATCAGTTGATTTCCGCGTCGATAGCGCGGGAAACCGCGGCTATCATCGGTGGCTTCGATGCTTCTAGTCCACCAGCTTGGCTGACGTGCACTACTGCGCGCATGGTTGGACCTTGATAATGGGAGTGATCACTGACCCCTAAAAATTGGCCTAATTGCTTTGAAATACGGCCCATTTCATTGTACTTCTCCTGTTTAATGAAAGTTTGCTAATGTCTGGTGCTTACCACATTTCTTAAAAAAACGCCCACCATTGTTCAAAATAGGGCGGGTCAGCGGTTGACAGAGTTTCGATGGTAATAACATCGACATCATAGTGAAATATCCTCACATCCTAGTATTTTCGTTGCGCAGATTCCGAGGCTTTTACTTTTTGTAGAAACTCGAGAGTTCAGCGGTCGAATCAATTCCGACCATATCGCTAGGGATAGAATAATTTGACTCACTAAGCCTCTGCCCATTGTTTCTTGGTCACCGGTGTCAAGTTCAGGCCGAGCAGAGTAAGGATGCGAACGGATACTGATCCTTATAAACCCTTTCTTCCAGTATAACACAATTATCTCCCTTCATCCAATGTTCCTTAACCAATTCCGAATGACTTGCTGGAAGCAGTTCCCGTGTTGCTACAACTCGCGCTATGAACTTCGGGGGCACCTCTTCAAAAAAGGTCCTGTGGTACCTCATCAGCTGTTATCACGTCCTGCCACCCACCAATAATGATTCCCATACCCTACCCCCTATCTTACTTCCTGGACATTTCTAACATTCCGGAACCAACGTTCTGTCGTTGCTGTGACCCGCGCTATAGAGTTGGTGACCCTTCCCTCCTAGGGCCCCTTGGTATCTTATCAGCTGTTATCACGGCCTACTCCCTACCAATAGTGTTCCTGCACGACCTCCTACATCACTTATCAGTTTGAGCGCACTATCGCTGTTTTGAAGGAAGTTATGAATTTCCGGTCAAACACACATACAGACAGACAAAAACATTCACACACACACGCACCAACAGGCAAACTTAGCGGATTATATGTAAAGGATTCTATCCTTCGACGTTTTACTCCGAGCAGCCGAATCCCCCCTGGTTTCTCCGCTGAGCCCTACTACTCGCCGATTGATGATGATATTCCACTGCTGTACTAACCCCCTTTGGCAGTCGAGCTTATTCGAGGTGGCGCTACGTAGGGCATGGGTCCTTAGAAGGTCCCATTGAAGAAGTCTGTATCCTAACGGCCTGAAGCCGAGATTGTCACGTATATGGGGACATGGTCCGATATATCGCTTGCGAGTGATTATAGTTCACGGAGCTACATATCTCTCTCGCCGGACAGGTTCGCCATTTATTAGCATGTCACTAACCTATTTTATTCATTGTTGAAGTTTCCCTTATTACATAAACTTAATTATTACATAAACTTAATTAACCATGAGTTTGTGTGAGGTATGGTATTTACACGGTGCATGTCTCCTTGTATCTGCCCTTGGGCAGACACAAGTCGTAGGTAGTTCAGGAGGTACCAGTGAACCGAGGGAGTGGGTAGTCCAGGGGGGAGAACGAGCACCTCTGGAGGAGAATCCATACCTGTAGGCCTCAGGCGAGCCCCTCCACGCGCCATCTCGGGCACGCCATCTAACACATGGTGTTTCAATATGCACGTGCCTGTCCGAGTTTGTTTCTATCTCACAGTAAATCAGAATGGTCATCTGCGGTCCGAGGTAATTGGTTGGATGAAAATAGGTAAGTGCGCGGGCTGTCCTCACTTTCCGTGCCAACTCTAGCGAGGAACCGTTGGATTGTTTATTTTGCGATCACCATTGCCTGTCAAAAACGAAATGCACCTCTTTGTATCCTAGTTGCTGTGGCTGTTGTTGCTTTTAGTCAAAGAGCACCACTGGACGGAGATGTTTTTTGGTAGAATGCACTTGAGTGAACTCCACCAGACCAAACCAACAACAGAGAAATTACACCCCGGTATCACAACCCTCGAGCCCCGTTGTACTCTTTTGAGACCGCTCAAAAAAGCACAACGGGGCTTGAGGGTTGTAGTATCGGGGTGCAATTAACATACTCCTCCCGCTCTGCGGTAGCGCTCGCCTAACGCCCGACCATAACCATCCTGTCTCTACCTGTCTGCGCCTTCTCACTTCTGATAGGTCTCTATCTCCGTACGTATCTCAGTGCGTGGCTTTCGTATCAACGCAGATACTATACTCCGTGGATAGCGTAAGCGGAGTATGGATATGACACTCGGATGTCCTCCAGCCGCATTCTGGCGCTCTTTTGAGTGGCGAAGGTGGCACTTCACTGCAACAGGTCACCACATGGCAAATCCATCATCAGAGGTCAGCGTACACTCAAAAGTTTACGGAGAAGGCGAATTGGATATTCATTCAGTGAGTTTCACAGTTGTTTTGTGTGAGTGACCATCATGTTTCCCTTTCATAAGCAACCCTGAGCGGTGAAATATCCAACGCAATACCGGTAAATCAACCTCATCTTTGGAAATATTTATAACATTTTTTATAACAACACTTTCCAATTTCCCATGACAAAGGTCAGTGATGCGTGCGAACTTCATGGTATGAAAAAACACGCTGCTTATTGGAATTTTGCTTGATTTTGTTATTGCTTCCTAAATAAAGCGCGTGTGAAATGGCGACTTTTGAACTGGTCAGAGAGCCATGGCATTATTTACTACACGTTCGCCAAGACAAAATACAGTTTTTCGCCATCAAAAAATGTACTAGAATTTGGAAATTGAAAGCAGATTAAGCATCTTGAGTTCGCGCCCCTCCTTGAGATGTTTTACGAAAGCAACTGCACGGGGTTAGAGTACAGGGCCGTGGGAAAGTCTTTCGTCCATGCTCCGCCCAAAATGCAACTTGCGGCGCAGACTCCCTTTATGCTAACAGCCGTCCGCGCGGCGCGTGTCGCGCGCAGCTCTCTTGGCTTTTTGCCAAGTCCTGTAATTGCGCTTTGGAATACAAGTAAAACGCAATTTCCTGATGCGGATAACATTTTAGGTGCTGCAAAATAAGAACCGAAGATGATGACGAGCCTCGGAGCCCGCCATTCCCACAAAACATGAAAATAAAAAGGTCCAAGCTCCCACTCGTTAGTAGTTTAAAGTATTTCTATGGCTTTGGAGCCGAATTCGCGCCGGATCGCAGAAATTTACACGCGATTTTAATTAATTTGCGTTTCCTTAGTTTTTCATTTTTGTTTTATTTACATCTACATTCGTTGTTCTTCATTTCTAGCCTTTGTCATCTTCATCACCTTCTATTCGGACTTTGAAGCATGAGCAACACCTCAAATGTTATTCGCATCAATTGCGTTTTGCTTGTATTAAACTAACGAGTGGAACGCTTAGGCCGTTTTTATTGTCATGTTCTGTGGGAATGCGCGGCCTCTGAATGATGTTGCAGAAGCAGCACAGTTGCTCTTGAGTTCTAGCCCTCGTCATCATCTTCGGTTCTTATTTTGCAGCACCTAAATGTTATCCGCATCAGGAAATTGCGTTTTACTTGTATTCCAAAGCGCAATTACAGGACTTGGCAAAAAGCCAAGAGAGCTGCGCGGGACGGCTGTTAGCATAAACGGTAGGCGGAGCATGGACGAATTAGACTTTCCTTGTACTCTAACCCCGTGCAGTTTCGGGCGGGGAAACCACGACACATCGACAGCTGGGGGGCTGATAGTCACATACACCCTCAATGTGCGTGAGCGTACCATGTGTCTTTAAGTCACAACTATTCCTTTACCCGTGCACTGACACATGGAGCCAGCCGACGTAAAAGGCAGTATGCCGTATTTCGTATCTATTACACAACAAAATTGTATACAAGGACAATTTAGTACCCATCACCAACCTCCTGAAGAAGGTTATCACTTGATACTCAAAACAGCAACATTTAAGAGCCAACACGGAATCATATGAAGCCTCATGGACTCCTGGATAGGGTTCTGTCAGGAAAGGAATGACGCATACTGTCCAGGCTTGCTTTAGCAAAGTTGCATTTAACAGTGCCTCCCCGAGTAACAGATGATTTGAGCGAAAAAAGACGATAAAGTTTAAAAACGCTGCGTCAGCTCATGTATCCCGTATTCCCGCCGCTTCCCTAGACGTTGCCAACATACCGATATCAGAAGGACGAAGTGCACCTCTTCTTCCTGTCCTAGGAATCGAAGTACAGATTCATTGAGCAACTTCTCTACGGAAAGCGCCACGCCCTTCGCCTTCCAGACAAGATTGCAGTGGCATAAAAATACGGGTCTTGGAATGATGGCCTAATGCAGTCTAAGGATCTCTCAAACCCTCTGCGTACCACGCGCTAAACCGTGTGCATCACACTCGTTTCTTTCTATACGTCTGCATGCTGCACTTGGTGCAGTACACCTCGTTTAAACTTATTTACCATTGTTCGATATCATTGTCCACTCAAGAGCGTCGATATGTTTCTGAGATCTGCCGGAATCAAACATGTATATGGGAAACAGATCAAAGAAGAGCTGAGTTATTGACATTTTTAGAAATTTTTCAGCTACTACATCCTTTATTTCTTCCTTAGTAAACAAGAGCCAGAAACCTAGTTGTGACTCGACCGAGAATTCGTGGAAACAGTGTCATTGAAGAGCTTGTAAACACCTTATATTGGGTTCGAATTCCGTCCCATTTTTGCCCACAACTCAGCATTCTTGTGATAACTTTCGGATCGCGCACTGCGGCGTTAAACAGCAGTTATCAAACAATAACAGCCTAAAACTTGTAAAAAAAGTTTCAGCCTTGCGGTTCACTGCCGATATCGGCTAACCGGCTCATCACGTTGAACGTGTGAGTGCTCGAAGGCAATGGCACAAATAGCCATTGAGCTGAGAGGTCAAAAGTGGCCTCGGTAGCGTAATAGGGAACGCAGCCGCCCGGCAAGTGGAAGATGCGGGTTCGAATCCCGTCCGTGGTCCGACTTTTGCCCACAACTCAGCATTCTTGTGATAACTTTCGTATCGCGCACTGCGGCGTTAAACAGCAGTTATCAAACAATAACAGCTTAAACCTTGTATTGCGTTCCCAATTCTCTTTGATTTTATCCTACGCAGCATCTCTGCTGGCTTATCACTTTTATCAAGTAACAGTATCCAATTGAATTTATCTTATGGTTGCAGATAAAAGCAATAATAATGTATAACACGACGCGTATACGATATTTTCATATGAGAGTGTGATATAAATCCCATTTGTTTATAAGCAGCGTGCCATAATTCGATTCAATAAAAAGGCGTTGGGAACAGGCCCCGCTTAGCGAGAAAACGCCACCTAAAGAACGATTATGCCAGCTGATTAGCTCCTTGCCGTGCTGAGGGAAATGTGAATTGTAGATGCTGCAGTGTCATTCAATCTGAATTAATTTGTCATGGATCTAACTAGAAGCAAAGAAAAGCAAACATTGGGAAAGGAATACACTCCAGAGCACAGATGATCCGTTTCGCTCGGTATCGCAGACGAATCATCATTGTCTAGCCAACCCCCGAGCTCGTCAGTGCGACAGGTTGACGACATGAGGACATGGACAACATAGGGGAAGGTGTTGAGAAATAGGATAAAACGAGAGAGAATGTAAAAGTTAAAGGGGTTTACAAAACCCCCTTAACTTTTACACACAAGATGATGGCGAATTATACATAATAATGAAAGAGTGATATAACACGATATGAGTAGTAAATACGTGTAGGAGGAAGGAAAATTGGATTGTTAATAGGTTAAACCTACTGAGAGATGTTGAGTATCAAACAATGTCCAAGCGGATTACAAAAATCAAATCAATTAAAAAGGTGTAGTGGAAGGAGGAGAATTAGTGTTGAGCACCGCTGCAAATGAGAATACCTGTCACTAGTCTATTTATCTTTCTATAGTTATTTGCGATTGAGTATTTGTAACTTATAAATTTATTTTTGTAAATACATTTCACAATGCTAGTAATAATAAAATCTTCTTCGTAGCCATTTTTCAAAAGAGTGTGACCATATCCGTTATTTTGCTACGAAAACGTTGAAGAACGAACAAGTGTTCGCTAACCTCAAAGTTTCCGTATATATAACAGAGGATTTGTTAATAAGGGAAATGTTTGTGTCACTATACGGAAATCTGATTACATTGAAGCTAAAATCATCCGTTTTATTATACAGCTTGGTACTAATTTAGTTAGTTATAAATTGTTAATTTGAAGGGTATTTTGATGAACTTGAGAAAGTTGTTCATCCACCTCATCATCAGTTTGGTTATGCACCACAAGCAAATCATCCATATATCTATATGGAATGAATAGCTTACTTTTATTAAACTTTTTAGATTTAGCATAGTCATACTCCATGACAGAAAGCGTAAGATCTGCCAGTAGTGGACTGAAATTGCCACCTTGTGGGACACCTTTAGTCTGCTTGAACGTATTGTTAGCAAAAAGACAAAAACTGTTACGTAAAAGATAGTCAATAAAGTAAACTAAATCGCTGGATTTGTAATATCTGTAGTTGTTCTTGAATTCTTTACCATCTGTATAGAAAACATGGTAACCATTAGTGGCAATAAAGGATCTGTTGGCATTTTTGAAGCAAATGTTAAGAAGTTCTTGCATTTTCTTTATAATAAGATCATGTTCTAAATTTGTGAACATGTCCGTGAAATCCGCAGTGTAAATTCTGAGATTGTCGAACGTGATGTTGTGTAGTTCGTGACTTATATTAATATTACTTATAGACCAGTATGTCTTGATAGTCCTGTTGCGATTCTGTATTACTTTGGCGTAGTTAATAAAGTGATTTTTGAGATGTGTGAAGACTATGCGTAATTCCTGGGCCAAAGGCTTAACACTACTGCTATGTGCACCTGTGATGTATCTGAATTTGAACTGGATTCTTATGTAGCTTTGGTAAGGCATATATAGTAGGTATTTCTGCATCAATGGATATATTGATATTATTCTTTACACAAAGGAATTTGTGCTTCAATATTAAAGAATACTTGTTCGTATGAGGCATTAATTCATATGTGTTATTACTGTTTCCATAGACAAATGTGTGGTGAAAATGATGTAAATCGATTTCGGACGAGTTTCCCGTAGGCATCTTACCCGCTACCGAAGATACGGCTGCATATGTGTACCCATATATGCATGCAGCATCACCGCCGCTTCATACCAATCCCTTTGCTTCATAATTTGCTCAGCAAATGAATGAATACGAGCGTCAGAAACGGTCGTCCGTTTGTGGGCGGGCGGGCAAGGAAGGCGTTTGGGACGTAAAGTTGTTGCTCAATAGGGCGTTATAGGGGTACCCTCCTTGGAAAAGGCTTCACGCAGCGCCTGTCCGAGGTCACGGAATTCTGTTAAGCCAGTTGTACAAATCCTACACCTGTATAGCGATTTATCGTGCCAACTGCCTTTAATTTGTGATTGCTAGCATTGAATTTACATTTAAAATAATTTATCACCTTAATGAGTGCATCTTCAAATTCATAATAATTTTTCATAATTTTTATCCACATATTCTTGTACTGTATTTGTAGTACATATACAATCGTTGTTGAGTATTTGCTTCAATTTTTCGTTGTCGAGATCTTTCAACACTTTGTTGTAATTGCAAATTTTGAAAACCCGACGAGGACACCCCCCTTATTGGTCTGACGTCTTGCGGCGGCAATCCACCCATTGCCACCGCTCTGTTCATTACCTAGCGGGCAGGTCCCGTTCTGTGGGTTCCGCTGCACACGCTTGATGGGGCAGGCGGCCCGGGCCAAACTGCCTAGGCGCAGATTCCGCGTGGGAAGAGTAATCTTGGTGAAAACTCCATTA
>MU915759.1:2952-16135 GCA_036418165.1 Cooperia oncophora
AGGTGCGTGAGTTTTGCTATCGGTGCAACCGCGACCTTCACTGTGCAAAACAACGAATTACAAGCGGAATTGTGGGTTTGCAAAGAGTTGCTTGGGGCGTCGTTTGGCGATTTCCTATGCTCTCGCCGGGAGTTGGTTGCAATTAGAATCGTGCTGATCGGGCTTGTCCTCATGATGAACTCGTCAATGCGACCGCACTGTGGAAGGTCTTCGGGCTCAGAAAGCTCTCGAACTTTTTTGCGCTTCTTTCTCTACTGATGAGTTTCTGATGGGCTACTGGTTGATGACTGAGCACCTGCTACCTGTTACATTTGATCTTGAGAATTGCCTTCAAACCGCGGTCTAGAGGCACGTTCCGAACAGCACACATCTGGGCCGCGAATCTTAAAGAAAGTTGGCCCTCGAAGCGGGCAGCTATATGCACTCTAGTTCGCTGCGGACGGCCAAGCTTGTCAGGCTGTATGATCGTGTCACGCATTCAAAGCCGTTCTTTGCCTTCTTGAAGCGTTCATTTTATGCGACAACCATATCTTGGTAAAAAACGTGTAATACGAACGATGTGATACAGTCTTATCATTTACTCGCTTCAACAACTGGTAGAGAATGGGTTTGGTACCGCGCCAAACTCATCCCGCCCGACATGACCAACCATCGGCAGCGAACTACACTGTAGCTATTAGAAATGTTGTGAAACTGACATGAAATGACCTCTTTGACCTCTGACAGAAATAACTAGGAACAGTGGCAGACCGTATGCGCTGTGATAGCTCGCTAAGGTAAGCGGCGCGATCCCTTTCATTTTGTCATTTGACTCTAAGGCAGCGTTCATACTTCACGACAGCAGCGGCGATCGCGGCGACCTCGGTGATCGCCACACGAACGCCGCCCGCATCGTCGGTACGGTGGCAGAGCGCCCTGCAAACGCTAATATGACCGCTAGCTTGATAAATAGAATTCAACTTGTGAGACCTTCTTTTCTCTTAAATAACGGCTACTAAGTGCTAACACTTCCTATACATAAACGGATCTGGAATATGAGGTAAGGAGGTTTCCCTTCTTTTTAGGTCGGGATAAGGCAAACTCTATTTCCTGGAGGGGCTTTTTCGTTTCTTTTACTTTTATTGTTTCAGTTCATCAAGCGCCTAAAAGTTCCCTGAATCGTGAACGTGCTCCAACTTTCCAGAACATTTTAGTAGTCCAGTCGAGTTCAAACAACCGAAAAAAAAACGAATGAAAGCTCGACCTAGGAACCAAACACTAGATCATTTAACGCAAACATCAACAGGTGAAAGCTTTATAATCTCATGTATAAGCTCAACGAAGGAACGATAAAAACCTACCATGAATGAGGCTTTCACCATTTTTGCTCATTTCTATCCTGAATCAAGAAAGAAAATAGAAAACAAAAGCCATTAGGATGGGTTCACCTTCCTTTGTGTCAAACCAAGCTTCAGTACCTGAGAAAATTGCATTTAAAGACAGCGCCCGCGATGGACTTTGGCAGGTTTCAGGGGTCACATTTGCTAGAACAGGTGGCCAATGAAGCACTAATCAAAAAAAGCAGGAAAAAGGTGTGGAAGAGCGTGAAATAAGACCCTACGAAGTTTAAGGCATGTGGACGAGTTTCGCACACCTTTGGTGAGTTCTCCAATACACGTCGCCGCCTCGGAACTCCAGAAACTTAGCGTTTATCAATGCCAGCAAGCACTGACAACTGTTAACCAGTCGGGGCGGGATTAACAGGGAAAGGAGGCGTCAGCTCAGCCTTGTTGACTCCGCCCTCGTCAACCAATCGATTTCGAGCCGCAAGAGTGGGATTTCCGCTGTGGTTGCGTACTCCGCGTTCGTTTTCATTGGAGGGTTTTTTCACTTTGGTTGATCGCGGACGCTGCCTTTAAAGGAAAAAAACATGAAGTTGAGTTGCTTCTCCCTAAAAACCTTCGGAGCGGTTCAAGTAATAGCGATGGGACGCGCTCTGCTCTGTATCCGAACGCGCGACGCCGCTGCTGTTGCGAAGTATGAACGCTACCCAGTGTGGTAAGCAGTCATGTTAAGAGGTGTTTAAGGAGGTCGGTTCTGAATAACACCAGTCGGATCACCCAGCTGCCTCCGGGTGCTCCTTCTGCTTCACGGTCCGGCTTCGCCGGGCCGACCTGGCTTCGTCAGGCACACTTCCCTCGGGCGAGGTAGAATGCGCTGAATGTGCCAAATGGTGGTAGTCATTTTTTATTAAGTTATAGGAAAATGAGTCGAAAGTAGCTCAACATCAATCATTATCCACCAACACCCTGTTGCCGTACTACATGCCCATCAAACCGTGGAAGGGCTGCACCATATTATTAAAAGCAGCGCCCACGTTCACTTGATGTTCCTACGCCCTTTCTGGATATCATAGCCCTCCCCATAAGGATGCAGTATGTACTAGTTTTGCATCTCACAAAGGCGAGAGGATAGCGCCTATCGCTAGTAAAGAGTCGACCGCCCCACCCACCTGGCGACCACGACGCCCAACTTCATTTCTAGTTGCCTGATGGTGCGGTTGTTCCATTGCTGCTTCTCTCCACGTCGTGTGGTGAGAGTGAGGTGATGAGGGAAACACAGCTGAAATCAACAAGCGAGACACTCGTGGCAAACGCACTGCTTCTCTCGCCTTGAGCATGTGTACAATAAACCACTATTCAGGTAATGAAACTCCTTATAGGGCATTTTGCATGTATTCTTTTTGATTTTTCTTCACTAATAGGTTTCTTGCCACCTTGCTATTACTACCTGGGCCGCATACTCATCAAATTTGAACGCGGGCGCTGCCTTTAAGGAACGCAGTCGTGACATCAGAATGGGTAAAGGTGAATTAGTCCGAATGAGTCGCTTAGTTACACCTCGAAGAGGTAATATCCTGCAAATCATCGGCGGCAGCCTGGAAAGGAGAAGTTTAGATTGCTTGTACGTGTCAAAGTGTGTGTCGCACTGAGAGCTTGAATGTTGCTACCGACAGAATTCTCCATTCCCATTTGTTGGGTTCCCTCCTTCTTTTGCTTCAGTTGCCACCGCCACCTCCCAACACATCAAATAGCAGGCAGATTTGCGAGGATTTTTTTTTTGTGTGAATTACTCAACATGCCCGTTTCAGCCGCACTATATACCTCCCGCTCGACACCATCACATGCACCTGAAAGCAAAGCATTTGGTGGACGATCATGATTTTGTTGCAATCAAAGGAAAGAGTGCAAACTCTGAGTCTTTAACTCAGCATTTATAGCGGTGAGAAGTGATACAAATGTAACGCAGATGGTATCGGTATCTGAATTTCATCAATTGATAAAATTACCTGTCACCCGTTATAATGCTCCATCATACTTAAATCTCTATAATTTGGTAGTGTGAACCACCTTAAATAGCGACGACGACCGCAACGTCTCTTATCAGCCCCTATCAGTAGTTATCGCTTCCAATCACCCACGGCTGATGTCCCCATCCCACTCTCTGTATCAATTGCTGAAACGTACTCCTCGCTGATGCTGTGAAATGCGCTGTGAATACAATGACCTCACCCTTCTAGCACCCCTTACCGAACCTTATCAGCAGCTAACAGTTTTTGCGATCCTCTAAGGATGTTCTTGGCCATACCTGTACCATGAGCATCTTCCAAATTGAAAACCCAGTGTGTGCTGTCTACCCGCGCTTATAATGTGCGCAATCATCTACTCCTTGGCGACCTTTTCTGAATCTTAAATCAGGCATCTCTCACAGTTTTTTGTGACCCACTAATGATGTTTTTGGCCCACACTCCTATATTATATCTTGGAATCAAGAGCTAGCTGATGCTGTCACCCGCGTTATGAATATGGTGACCTCCCCTTCTAACGCCTCTTATCGGATCTTATCAACTGATATCACTTCCTGTCACCCACCAATAGTGTTCCCGTCACACCCCTACATCATTTCTTGGAAACAACATCTCACTGCTACTGGGACCGGGGATTCCGTGACAGACAGACACAGACAGGACGCACACACACCAACTTATACGCAAGACCCAATTGTACCGGGCTCAGAGGGCGACTATACTATCTCAGGAATAGTCTACAAGATCACCTATCGTAACTGTGGAGGATGTGGCGTGAAAGTGAAAGAGCATACAGATGTGAAGAATAGGGCGACCTTTCTTTTAAGGCCCATAAATCTCAAAACCATAACGGAGAGGGTTTTTAGGTCACCTCTGAGATTGGTGCAAGGTCGCTCCACTTAGAGACGGTACATTATAGGAACTGTTCGCAGCTTTGGTCCAACTAGGCAGTTCCCGGTGGTTCGAAGATCGGCTAGGTCACAGTAAGTCGCCTGTGCCTTCCGAAACGTACGGGCCAATAACTGGATCTACCAATCTCGTAAAAGTTCAGCAAAGAACCTATCATATGAATACACCTGCGTTTGTTACAGTCTAGTACAGCGGCAGAAACGCATCGCTGTGTTGAAAACCGCCATGCACGGGACGTGCGTACTTGCCGCGGTTGGGGAGAGGTGGGGGAGTCGTAAACGCAGGGTTCGTTGAGCACCAAATAGCATAAAAGTGTCATCGCTAAGTTTGATGGAGCGGACGGAAAGGTGCAGAGGACCCCGTCAACATCAATAGTTAGCAATAGCAATATCAATAGCATGAACTTGTAAGTACGTAGATCCTACTATATATAATCCCGCTACAGTTTGTCGTGTTGATGGTGTTTGTGTGTGTGGAGTGTTGGAATGTATGTTGGTGTCTGTATGTGTTGTTGTACCGGAAATTCATAACTTCCTTCAAAACAGCGATTGTGCGCTTAAATTGATAAGTGATGTAGGTGGTTGGGCAGGAACACTATTGATAGGCGGCAGGAAGTGATAAGAGCTGATAAGATAACATAAGGAGCCTTAGAAGGGAAGGGCCACTAAATTCATAGCGCCGGCCACAGCAACGTCGGGACGTTGGTTCCAAGCAGTAAGATAGGGGCAGGATGGGAACATTAGTGGTGGGTGGTAGGAAGTGATAAGACCTGATAAGATAACATAAGGAGCCTCAGGAGAGAAGGGCCACTAAACTTATAGTGCCGGCCACAGCAACGTCGGGATGTTGGTTCCAAGCAGTAAGATAGGGGGCAGGATGAGAACATTAGTGGTGGCTGGCAGGAAGCGATAACAGATGTTAAGATACCATAAGGAGTCTCAGAAAGCGAAGGGTCTCCAACTTGATAACGTGCTTCACAGCGACGCTAGGACTTTGGTTTCATGAAGTAAGAAAGTGGGCAAGATAGGAACATTACTGGTTGGTGGCAGGACGTGATAACTGCTGATAACATAGTCCCAAAATTCACAGAATAGTTGGAGCCACACTGGAAAATTGCCTCCAGCAAGTAATTCAGGTGTGCATAGGTAACATTAGTAGTGGGAGATAAGTTGTCGTGTCCGACAAGGGCTTTTAGGAGTCCGTATATGGTCACATCACCATGGCCAAAGAAACTGTGGGCAAAGGCTTAGTGAGCCAAGATGTTTCTATCCCTTAGCGATATAGTCGGAATTGATTCGACCGCTAAACTCTCGAGTTTCGACAAAAGTAAAAGTCCCAAAAGCTGCTTAAGGTATATACTAGGATGTGAGGACATTTCACTCTGCTGCCTGTTATTATCCCTGAAACTCTTTCAACGGCTAAGCTTTCCTATTTTCAACAAATGTCGAGTGTTGTCGAAAACGTGATAAGCCCAGTCATTGGCAAATGTTCATTAAAGGGGAGAAACACGATGAAATGGGTCCTATTCCGAAACAAGGGGATTGGGCCAAGTGTTGTGCTCAGCAGAGAAACCCCCTCCTCAGTTTGGGGGATTTTAGTACAATAGGTTTGACCATGGCGCGCAGTATTGCGCGTTAGCCAACCTGGTGAGTAAATAATACCTCTCAAATTAGCGCGTATCGACTTTTTTAAACTCTAAAGAAGCATCTGCTTGCATAGACAAAAAATCGGACGTTGCACGTTTTCACCACCTCTGCGTAGAAGTGTTAATGCACGGCGCACACTCGGACCAAATCGATCGATGATAATCAGTATGCTTTGACTCAGTTCAACGGGAATATGTGTTTTGAAGGCATATTGAAGTTCGCGAATGAGTATCCTTACAATGGCACAGAAGGAGTCGAGCTTTTGAGTGGCTCAGAATGTCGCTCAAGGGTGACCAGTCAAAAATATCTTCTAAATAGCGAGTCTTGGAAAAATTTGGTGCTTTTTGGAAAGAGGAATTATCGGGCGTTCTGATGGCTTTTTCAGTTTTGTAAAAGATTGCGTTTAAAAGAAGTTATTCTCGTCTGAAGGGTAAATACTCGCCCGCGATTACCACTAAGCATCAGTAATCCATCGAAAATATTTCACGAACGGGGAGGGGGTGGGGGATTCAGATTGGGAGTAGGTAGAAAACGCAACAGTTGAGACAATGCTTCAACATGTTGCCCTCCGTTTCTCAAAAGGCCCACACCTGGAAAAGCTATCACCTTGAGAAAAAGCCCCGCGATTTCCACCCGGCCAACAGATCTGCTCCACCGCTAATTTGCCATGGAATCATAACGTGGCCGCAAGCGCTTGCGAGTATTTTCGCACTTAATCCCATGCCTATCGAGCAAACAATTATAGCCGGAAAATGGGGGCGTACCAGAATCCTTTTCCAAGGTGTTCGTACTGACACCGCCATTTCACATATCACGATGCTGTACCTTAGTACAGCTAGTGTCGTCGCAATACGATGTGACGGTCACAGACGGAATGAGTCCGTCGGCAGTGTCTTCTACCAGTTGTTTTCGCCCTGAACGCTGAAAACTTCTTTCTCAGTTTTTTAACGCTCGTTTCCTTTTAGATGCGTTACCTTCTGCCTACGACGTCGTCAGTTCATGTAATGGCCCGTCGTGCAACAACTAGATTCCTGAGAAGAGAGCGCCACCACAAATGAAAAATTGACTTAGAATGATACCTCAGCACCGGATAATATAGAGATTTCGTAGAGATGTCCGTCCCCTACAAAACCGTTGGCTTGCTCTTATAAAGGTTGTGAACGGACATACAAATGAACATACAGACTAAGTGGTTTAGGGAGTGGTTGTGTAAAAAGTTCGCGAACACGGATCTATGCACTCTCTTTCACTAGCAATCATTGTTATCTTTGATGTAGTATTGATGTGTTTGCAGTATTGATGTGTTTACACGACTAGAAGCAAGAAGGGTGTTTCATTTCTCAGCTTGTGTTGCACCGAACTGCTATGATCAGCCGGTCTGTTCTTAAGTACGAGGTAGGCACTTGTTGAAAGAAAACATAATTCTCTCTACATAGGTAGTTCCAGGATCTTCAATACATAACGCAAATACTGTTAAGTTACACAGCACAACTCGTTGTATTAGGATTAACATGTGAGTTTTTCTGGAAACCCCTTTATTGCTGCCCGTAGCACTGAATAATGCCTCTCTGTCCCAGAAGATGTACGTCAGAAAATGTCCAGCAAACTTAGACTTTAGGTTTCGCCAGCAACTTGTTGATGTTGGTGTTGTTGCTTTTGATTCGACAAATGATCAATCGCCTTACTTTTTTCAAACCTAGCACAATCTCTGATGCTATTGCAGTTTGTTTTAGCATTGGCTATATTGATGTGATTGTTGGTCGTCGACAAATCGTTAGGTATCAGCGCATATCATGTGCTCACAGGCCGCTTCTGGCAGACATCCTCAAAGACGAAAGAACGGAGAACACGCTGGTAGGAAGCGCACAAAGTGGAAAAGAATATCGATTAGTGCTAAAGGCTGGACTACCAGACCCACAGAGAGCAATCCAAGAGGACTGGACCAAGGCAACAGAGGTCATCCTACAGTGCGCAAAGTCCCGAGAGAGACGCGAGGTGGAACCGCAAGAGCCAAAGCGGCGTAGTTTCGGATCGAGGAAGTCCACAGGATCGACAAGCATGAGAACGGAAGTGTACAAATGCAGACAAAAGACAAGGAATTCAGGAGGCCTTCCTGTCTATAAGAGCAAGCGACTCGCTGATGGAGCGCTCTCAAGACCAAGAATACGGAACTGATCGCTCAGTACGAGAAGCTGGTGGGACGAGAAATGGAGAAGCTCATTTTTTGCTCATCTGAATTTCGGCATCGCTTCGTCGTAAGATAGAGAGCATGGGAGGGAGGGTGGGAAGGCAGTGAGGGTAGCGATTGAGGAATGGGAAGGTGGCTCACCTACAGCTAGAGAGCTTGGAAAAGGTAGCTCACCCACATCCCAACAAAGCAACGGTTGAAGGAAGGATGCTGAATGCATGGAGGAGCAGCGCAATTGTCCTTATCACCAAATGGAATGGAGACGTGATGGAGTGCTCCAATTGCTGTGGCATCACGTTGACTCCGCATACCATGAAGTTACACGAGCGGTTAATCAGCACAAGTTTAAGGACAGTGTCTTTGTCTAGCAGGAGCAATTTGGCTTCATGCCTAAAAGGTTCACCACTTATGCCATTTTTATCGCCAGCCAGATGATTGAGATGTGTCGAGAGAAGCTGCGACTCTGATGTCTAACCTTCTTGAACCTTGTAAAGGCATCCGACCCGCGTTCTAGAATGTGCTCAAAAAACTGTACCCTCGGGCATAACGGGTTCTCCACTCATGGCTTGACAAAGAGGTAGACATCACAGTTGGACGGTCCGAGGTTCGCTCTCAGCCCGTGTCTTTCTAACAAACCTGGCTGTCATGGCAAAAAAATTTCTCTACGCTTACAATGTTGCTCTTATAACGGACGAGAAGCAAAGGCGGCAGAAGGGTAGTGGCGAGAATGGACCCCTAATGACCGTTCAAAGTCTGAGTTTCCGAGTTTTGAGTAGTGCACCAAACCAATCGTAGACCGTGTCGACAGAGCATCGAGGATTTCTGGTTTCTGGAGAGCGTTATAATAGCTGATGGTAGCGTGGATCAGGGCTGTAAAGTCTCGAATAGACCCTGCCTCGATGAGATGGAGGGAGTCCACAGGCACCCTCTGAACTGGCGATGCTCCAGAACGCTCAAGAGTAAGCTGCACTACTACCTGCAATGCTTCACTGCAGCGAGTGGTGATCCGTATGCAAGAACCATGAACTGCAACTCTATTCAGCCGAAATGAGGATGCGAAGATGGTCCTCAATCTGGAAATGACCAGACTGAGTCAGAAACGTCAGGGCAGTCACGTCACAACGGCTCCGATCGGGCTGGAGACACGACGCCAGCAACTGTGATAGTATGGGCACGCATTGAGGAGGCCTGACGACCACTCGAACTGGGTACATCATTAATTGGGAATTTAGGTCGAGTCCGTACGCCCCGCTCCTTTTTTTCAAGGTGTTGGTACCACTCCCCTCCCGTCTTCTCCCATCATACCTACCACTCTCTTTTTCTGAAATTCCAATTTCTTGGAAACTCTAACAAACCTGGCTGTCATGGCAAAAAAATTTCTCTACGCTTACAATGTTGCTCTTATAAAGGACGAGAAGCAAAGGCGGCAGAAGGGTAGTGGCGAGAATGGACCCCTAATGACCGTTCAAAGTCTGAGTTTCCGAGTTTTGAGTAGTGCACCAAACCAATCGTAGACCGTGTCGACAGAGCATCGAGGATTTCTGGTTTCTGGAGAGCGTTATAATAGCTGATGGTAGCGTGGATCAGGGCTGTAAAGTCTCGAATAGACCCTGCCTCGATGAGGTGGAGGGAGTCCACAGGCACCCTCTGAACTGGCGATGCTCCAGAACTGATGAAAGACTAAGAAAATTCTCTTAGTTTTTCCCAAAAATTTTGATGTTGACTGGGGTGTATATAGTACATATGAGACAGGGAACCCATAGAAAATCAACAAACTCTCTCAGAAGGCCAGAAGCCCCATCAATGCGACCCCCCCCCCTCTTCCCAACAATGAACAAATACGACTCTATTTATAGTGTCTCTGAAACAAGAAAAATCGACTAACAAAAAAATTTTCTTGGACCAAACCTCCCTCTCCCAGCGACCAAATAAGACCCTCTTGTTGTTGGCTCCCCGACAGCAATGTGCCCTGCTTGATAAGGAAGGCACTGGAATTTTCAGTTGGTTTGGTCGCCGCTTTCCTCAGCGGATGGTGCTCCGATGGCGTGAGCATTACTAGATCAGGAAGGCGTCGGACTTCGTTATTCTAGGCAAGCAACAGGAAGCCCAGAGGAAACATGGAGGGGCATCACCACTGAAGACTCCACCAAGGTGAATACTACGGCAGAAATTGCATTGAATTCGAGCAAGAGGAGGCGCCTAACAAAGACAGCCTACCCTGCGACGACGGAAGACGACCTCTTCAAAAAAGAAGAAGTCGAAACTGTCCCATTTCCCGCCTATCAATGATCAAGTGTCAAGGTCTGGTCATTGCCACAATTCTGAAATCGTCTAGCTTCCACCAGGAGCACGGACAGTTTAGTAATTGAACACTTTCCCATAGTAATACTGTCGAAATGAGAATAAAATGTTCTCAAATAAGATGTTCGTTCAACATTCTAGTATTTCTGTAGCAATAGTCATGTTTTCAAGCAATTTGCAAACATTCGATATTGGATCTTATCATTCCTCATTGGCAAACATCGCTAAAATCGCTACATTTTGTAGAAGTCTTTAGAGGTTGAGCTTGTTTTGGTTAATTACGTCTTGATCTCTCAACGGAATTCGGGATACGTGACGGGATTCGACCAGAAGGACAGAAACGCCGCTGCCTTGCTGAAAAAGACGGCTAGGCTTGCCATGGTGGATTCAATTACGGATCCCGTGATGTCGGTATTGAGCGAATCCTTGAGTACGGGTACGCATGGTCTCATGATTTCGAACAAAAGGTTTTCTAAAGTGACTCGCATCTAATCACCTTCCACAGCGGGATTATCAGTTTACACTTACACTCTGACCTCATCAGGCTTGGCAATCAAGGACTCATTACGGACGCTAATGTAGGGCCGTATGGGACCAGTAGCGATCTGCACGCTGAACTTCAGCTACCAGATTGACAGATCTACCGATACGGTTCCGCGGGGACAGTGGTTACATTGAGTCGATAAGCGGTATTGCACTAACGCCATAACGACGGTTGGGTGGCGTAAAAATTACAATTAGGCCTGGCTATGCACGAACAGGGGCAGAGCGGCGGTTCGCAAAAAGGACGCTTTTTTAAGCTGACAACTGGAAAAGGTATCAATAGGAGATGAGTGTGGTAATAGAGTCGTGACCGCTGCGTAAAGCGCTCACACCGATGATGTCTGCAAGAGTTTGCAGAAGGTGAGCGGCACCTATGACGACTTTCCAAATCTTGTCATCGCCAGACCGAAAATATGAAGTTTTGAAATGCCACTCTTCTAGTAGACCGAATGAGGGTATTCCAACGATGGGGCGGCCACTTCAAGAGGATTCACCAGAATTATCTCTTGTGCCCGACCAATACACGCTCCCGTTTGGAGTACACTGTAGTTCGCTGCGGACGGTTGGGCGTGTCAGCCAGTATGAGTGTGTCACGTCAAAGCCGTTCTCTGCCTTCTTGTTGAAACGCGCATGCGACAAAAAGTGGTAGAAAACGAGTACGAAGGATATGATACAGTATTGTCACTTGCCCGCTTCAACAACTGGTGGAGAACGAGTTTGGCACCGCGCCAAACGCAGCCGCACTGACACGCCCAACAGTCCGCAGCGAACTACATTGAGGAAACAGAAGCGGTTTCAAAGAAGCGAATGCAGGCAATGCAACGACAAGCTAGGACGAGTTGGCAGTTGGAAGTCACGGGACTGGTTCTTTGAATAAGAAGCTCATCAACCAAATCGTTGGAAAGAGGTTTTCCAAAGGATGGCAGGAAGCACGACCGTTCCATTCTGGAAGAAGAAAAGCAGTCCGGCAGATTGTTCGAAATACCATTCAATTCGCATACTCTCGCACACCATGAAAACTTTTACGAATTGTTGATGGTTGTGCTATTATTACATGATCTACTGCATAGGAGGACAACGTTTTATTTGGTTGCTGACGTCTCAGTGAGTTCATCTTCTTTGGAGCTCAAGAGAGTGTAGGTCGGTTTATGACGTATTCGACCAAATGCTCCGAATTCCACATAGACCTCTGAGCCCCACCAATTCATAACGTGAATAATATGGAGATTGAGTTACCCTACCATGCAGATTCACTAGGTCAGCTACGGCTAGCACTGACAGGCAGTCTCTGAACAGAACCCGTTCAGAGCCTGGAAAGGTAACCTCATAACCTCATATAGGTCAGCTAATCTGAAGTTAGTTGCTCATCTCTAGCGTGATTGACAAACAACCTCCCTCCGGTTCCTTTCTTATCTTGACCTGGATCACGTCGCTCGAGCTTTCGCGCGGCGAAGTTTTAATTAGTTGCTCCAGAACCTCTACCGTGACCTCGAAGTCGATTCCACCACGATTAGTTACCTAGAGCCACCTAACGCTATTTGAACCGATGGCCTTGCTATGCCTCAAAGATGTTTTTCCCCCCACATAGAGCAGCCTCGTCGTCTCTCCCATGTACTCGCCTCCGCAAGTTCGACGGAAGATCCTATAGAACACACCACCGATCGCTCAGTTTCCCTCTCTGCCGTTCAGGCAGACTGCGACCCGGTGTTTCATGTTCAAAGACGGTTGTGAGCTAGAAAGAAAATCGTTACAAGAAATGTACCCAGTGCATCAAGCCCTACGAGGCTTTAAGAAGGCATTCAATTGCCGCGAATTGAGGGCCGTGTGAAGCTATATGGTACGCCTCACGGCAATACGGCGTTCCCGAGGGGTGAACGTACCGAAACGTCAGCAACAAAATAAAACGTTGTCCTCGTGTGCAGTTGATCATGCAAAAGCAGCACAATCAACAACTTTTGACTTTTGCTCACAACTCAGAATTCCTGTGATAACTGTCAGAACGCGAATTGCGGCGTAAAACAGCAGTTATCATAATATAAAACATCAAAATTTCTAAAGCCTTAGGCCTCGCGGTTCATTGCCGATATCTAACGATTACGGCTGACCGGCTCACCAAGTTAAACGTGTGAGTGCTGATAAGGCTACGGCATAAAAGCCGTTAAGCTGAGAGGGTAAAAGCGGCCCTAACGGATAGCGCACTCGCCCGGAAAGCGTGAGGTGCGGGTTCGACTCCCGCCTGGGGCACGGCTT
>MU915760.1:3200-16133 GCA_036418165.1 Cooperia oncophora
TCAAATTCTCCAGCACGCACTTGATCGAATCAATTGTCTTACAAGCGGTAGGGTTAAGGTTTGATTATCGGCGAGGTTCGACCCACAGAAACGCGATTTACCCAAGATTTCGAAGTATGGAAACCTCCCGTTAGCCCAGACTGGCTTCCACAATTGAGCCCTTGCGTGCGTAGATTGTGTTCTGGAGGGCTGACAGGGATGATTTTCCACGCGCCATCGTCCGCCGCAGTCGTTGTTACTGTCCGCCCCGCCCCTCCGGCACTTTCACTTCGCCATAAGAGCGTCACCATCCCCCTCAGGTGTTTTCTCTTCCGAAAACTATCGCTTTTCTCTTTCTCCACCTTAGTCCTGCTATCCTCCAACTAAGCCACCTCACTTCAAGCAAAGGGTTGTTTTGGCCTGCTCCCCACCGCTCGTCTCAGGTGGAAAGCTTTTCGCATGCTAAGACGTAGATAATAGCTGTGTGTTGGGGTTGGAAACCGCAACATTATCGCAAGGAAACCAGTCTGTTCTCACATTCTTTCCTCACTATGACTGTTTCGGCTCGGCTTTGCTTCTTACTGCTTTGTGCTCTCGTTTTACTTGTTCCATTCTAGATGAAAACGTCGTGGACGCTCGCCTTAGCGACCGTTCTCCTATTCCTTTGCTGTACTCACTCAGTGAAAATCATCGACAATGGGCTTGCTCCTCCAGAGATCGTTCACACTCCCGTTTCTGTCAAGCGTACGTGTACATATAATTTTTTTGTTTCCTCTTTACTTGGAAAAGCTCTTTGGTGAAGAAGGACGTTTGTGATCAAATCTAGAACAGCAGATGAATTTCTGGCGCTGATTTGGCCGCTCGAATTTGCTTTCGAAATTTGCCATGCATTAATTGAAGCAGACTTGCGGACGCTCCGTCCATCCCGTGTACCACCATTTATTTGCATGGAAGCGTCCCTACACTGGAAGCAGTCCCGGAGCTCACCCAACTGACTAGCGTCCTTCCTTGTTCAAGCAGTCTGGTCCGAAGTCTAAGACTGTCCCACTTCCGCGGCTTCCAAAGATATCGCGGTCCTCTAGTGGCAGTTCTGACTCCTCCCTAGTTGTCCCGCCCACCAAAATTCAAAGCTACTTTCTGTTTCTGTTTTTACATAGTGTTTTTCGGTTTTCTATTCTATGTCAGATAGCGTCAACATTGGATGACGCGAAGAAACAATTAGTGAGCCGGAAGCGACGGAATATTGCCTTGCTGTCATAAAACAAGCAGGTTCGGAGATCTCGTACTCTGCGACTGCCAGGGAGTCCTCTACCAAGGGTATTCTCCATGATTTGCTATACTTGGGAGCCACTTAGCGACTACTGATTTGTAACTGTATGCCGCTATTCACGATATACAACCGCGGGAATGGTCGTTGATGTGGAGGTCAGAAGAGAAGGTGGCATGGTGGTGGCTTCCCCTCACAGGTCCATAAAGCATAGGATTAGTGCTATAATCGCGTTGAGGAGTTCACCCCCCCTGGAAACGAATTTCTAGCCAGATGACAATTCGCCTACAGCTTGGAAAAAGTAGTTCACCGCTCAAAAACACCATCGCAGTGACCATCGACGAGTGCTCTTGGTGAGAAAAAACCTCTGTAATGTCGGCGTAGAATCATGCTGATGGCGCAAAATGCTGCTCCTTTAAAAACTACAAATTGATTCAAATTTAATTAAGCCTCAAGATGAGATTTCAATGCTGGTATAGACCTAGAACTGCCAACGAGAAACGGCACCATAAATGTTCACATTTTCTCCAAAGCTGGATTAAAATTTCAGAGTTTGCTAGAGATATGTTCTCATGGGGCGGAGGTGGTGTAGCCAGAAGTGGCGCCCTTACCACTTCGCGGGCGCGGGTTCCAGATCCCGGGTTCGAACTCCGGCCCAGGCCAACCCAAGGCTTCTACCTCGTAGAGGCAAGTGGCACACTTACTATGCGCACCGTACGGGGACCAAATCTTGGATCAGCTCCGGGCCAGGCCAACCAAGCCCTCTGGCCCCGTAAGTCATTGCATAAGGCCACATCGCATTCAATAAGCCACTACGATTCTGAATGGAAGTAGAATGCGTGCCGCATCACAGGGATTGATTAACGGCGGAAGACTTTATCCTCTTCATCCTTTTATGTTCTCAGAGGCTGTTTAAACTTTTGACCACAAGTCTGACACTCTTCTGGACAAAAAGCTTGCTGGGTGCGTAATGGATCTTGACAGCCGACGCCCTAGTAAGAACGTGGTGAGAAACCACTTCAAGTTCGTTTAGAGGAACGCATGGCCGATACTGAAAGCAGATTTGAGGACTCAGAAATGCATCTGATAGTATAAGATCACCACAAATGTCTACAGCTCTCCTAGTTAGCAGTGTTCCCTCACTTGGTCCAAATGGGAATGGGGCTTTACATTTCGACTGCTCTACTCATGATTTTCACCATTAGTATTATTGAACAGGGCTGAAGCAGTATATGTAAGCTGTTATTTCAGGCAGCCGATTTTTTATATATACAGGACAGGCTTAGCTTTTAATATAATCATAATTAATAGTTAGTTATATCTACATAGAGAGGCAAAAACGTCAAGACTCCGTCAATCCTGGATAGGCGGTATACCCATTCAATGACTTTACAATTTTGCTGAAAGCCTCATGTGTGTCTTTTCCTAAGGGGGTTGAGGTCATTGACCACTTTCCTTCTCCCTCATCTTTTTCATGATTCTTTTTTATACGTTTGTGAGGCCATTGAACGCCAGGAAGGCTTTTAAAAGAGTGGCTCAAATTACTCTCGACTATTACGCTATTAGTATAACAGGGGTAACGTGGAGCGATACAATACCCCGTTCCTTTCATTGTTAACCCGATTCACACAAGGTCAATTGGACGCACCCAGTCATCCCGGGCTTTACTAGCATTCATCACAGTAGAAGACACAACAGATGTTATCTATGGGCAACAGGCATCGTTAAGACAGTGGGGCTCGAAACCGGTTACGGTACGTAAGTGTCGTTTGACATGCGTCATCAAACGCCGATGGAATGAGCCCTGTTAAACTTTGCCCCATTTCGGATAAAAGCATGCAAATTTGAATAGATTCGTGGTACTTCCGGCTGAAAAGGGGAAGAAAAAGTGTGATCACACGAAATCGACAAGGAGTTCAGCATCTATGCATCAGTCACTCTGATTGGCTAAAGAAAGAGGCAAAAGAGGTTTATACCATGAGAGCCCTAAATAGGCACATCGGTCGTGGGGATTCTCTCAACAAATGAATCGCATTTGGTTATTGGCGGCGAGGGCGGTGGTATTAGGCCTGAGAAAATATCTTTTCAGTTGCTGATTTTTCTCGTTTTCCGACGCTATAAGGTGCAGGTCGCAATTGCTTGTTGTTGGCAAAAGGGGGGGCTGGCGGCAGGCAGGAGGAGTTCGTGATCTTCGGAAATTTTCCCCAGCGGCCAAAGAATGCCACTGTAAAAAACAACGATATCCGAGAACCGCTAAAAGCGGGGTGTGGGGGAGGTTTGTACGGACCGAGAAATCTCAACGCATTTGATGTGCCCTGGGCTGACGAAGCTATTCGAACATTGATAACTCGCTGGATCGGACAGCTTCAAAGGGGAGACTCACTAAAAATGTCTTTTCATTTTTTTTTTTTTTTTTCACTGGCTTTCGTCCAGGTTCTTTCTGCTTAAGTAAAATGTGAAACAGTCACTTCAAAATTATGTGCTAACCTGACCGAAAACCAAAACAACCCGAGCTCGTAAAAATGAACTTTCGTGGGGCTATCAACGCCTTGAAGAGCGCGTTCGATTCCGACAAAGGTAATGTGCGTGCACGTCTCAATACAGATCGCATCATCCTTCAGTCAATCAGCTTTTTTTCGATTTCTCTTTCAGACTATTTTGTGATAAATTGTTGCCAGGGGGGACGATGGGTGTATTTGGTCGAATAGAGGGGGAATGAATGGCCGCGGGGTTGCTATCATCCGCCCGTTCGTGAGTAGGAGCTTTGTGAGGCGAAGTTTTTACGGCGCTCTTATTTTTCGCGGTTTTTTTCCCGTTTCGCGGCGCTCCATGATTGCGCTACATTATTCAATATTTTTAGGATTTTGCATTTAAAGTGGGCTATTGGTTGAGGATGGGGAGGGGTGGTTCTGTAGCAGAGGGCGAAACTGGGAGGGTAGTCGCATTTTCCGAAACTTTTTCGACAGGATTTGAGAGCTATGGGCCCCTCAAAACCTAGAAACAAAGTTTTTTTTGAGGTTGCGACTTAAAGGGCAGCACTACCAGTACTGCTTGAACGGGGATACCTAATCATCGAGTAATTTCTCCTACATAGAATTATTGCGTTGATCGATAAAGAGCCGCTGAAGCTCTTATCTGGATGATCTAATAATAAGTTCTGAAGACATGGAACTTTCAGATTAGCTTAACGTGGAGTGAAAACATCGCCTTAAAAAGTCCATGAGCCGGTTTTTCTGAACATGGATTGACAATGAAACGACAGCTACGGAATACCCGTTAACAAGCATGTTCACGCCATTGTGAATCATGTTGACAGCTTCCACGCCCCTTTTTCTCTTCCCCCCTCTCAGACAATGTTTTTTGGACTCGGAAAAAATTCGAAAAATGCGGATAATTTTTTTGCAGCTCGATGCGTCATACGAGCCCCACCATTGGATCTGATTTTCATCCTCGACAGTTCGGGATCGTTGCGCGATCAATTTCAAAACGAGATTGACGTCATTCGACGGATCATTCGGCATGTTACCATAGGTGATACGGCGACTCGGGTGATGCTTATCCAGTTCAGGTACTTGCAATTTTCGTGGATAGCAAATGGTCACCCGTAGTCTCTGACCCCGCAATTTTCAGTGGCACTCAGCATCTCGAGTTCAATTTCAATAAGTTCACTACACGAGAGGAGCTCCTAGCAGCACTGGGTGTACTTCGACATGTGTCAGGCATTACTCGAATCGGTGGAGCGTTCGAGTTCACTCTCGAAGTGTTAAAGGATCCTTCCAATGTAAATACATAGCTTTTCAGAGCTCTGAAAAATCTCTAAGGAGGAAATTTTATAGGGCATGCGAGATGCGAACGTGCCGAAGATCCTCTACATACTTTCGGATGGACGAACTCATGACTATCCAAAGGATTGGGAAATGGCCAACGTTGTCAGAAGGTAAGCTGAGCTTCGCCAGTTATTCAAAGTCTCAAAGAAAATCGATGCATTCAGGTCGATTCCGAATGTGGACATTTGGGCCTATGGAACCGGGAACTATGTCGCCATGCCAGCTTTGCTAAACTACACACAGGTAAGGCTATAGGTAGTTCTGATCCTCGATGATATTAATGCGGCCGCGTCAGTGAAGAACGCATATAGGGAGCTGAGATCATAGGAGTGAAATCCAACGACATCATGCACTCCTACCAGACACAACCCATCTTGACAGCCCATACATTTCGTCATTATAATTATTGAGTGGGACATCCGCCACAACACATCCAGTACCCATCTATATTCCAGGACTACCACTTGGCGTTAAGGATAAGATACCCAGACAGGCGGAACCGACGCTCCCTGAGCAGGAATCTCGTAGGCTCTTTTCTGAGTCCCATATAAGCCGCCAAACATATCGACCCGGACGCCCCCTCGGACGCTTCGCCGCCCACAGATGACGACGTAAATTGAGCGTACTGCTTCATGCGAGTACAAATATGACAAAGGGCACTGCATAACGGCCGCGGCGTCCGCAACATACGATATTTGAGTGCGTATAAACCCGTCATCCGCGCAGATTAATTGGGGCGCTCGTCAGCGGCTCAGCGCGTGCACAGGAAACTATTGCTTTTCCAGCTAATTTAGTCATTTTTCCACCTTTGAAGATAAGGAGCTGCTAATCTGGGAAAAAGTAGCCAAAACAGTGAAAAGTTGGAAAAAATGACTAAATTAGTCCTGGAAAAAGCAAATAGTTCCTGGCACGCGCTGCGGCCCGTTGACGACCGCCCTAATCAACTGCCCGGGTGATTTTGACGATTACGTACAGCCGTACCCTACCGTATCCCATTTATTTGGCAAGACTGTCTAATGGGGATACACTATAAGCGAAAGTTACCCTTTGAGACACTTAAGAAGAGAGTTTAATTGGCCGTTCGAATCGCTCTATCTTCCTATTTTCTCCACTATATTACTCCCTCACTACCATATCGCACCCGAGTACCAAATAATGCCTTCAACCACGTGCGGGAGTGGTGGCAGTGACAATGGTCTGCGCATTACAATGCGCCGGCGACCGGTTCGAATCTCGTGTCGTCTCCCCGCCCAGCGGGAGGACCAAGCCTCTACCCTCAAGGATGGTAAATAGTACCAGAATTCTCTGACAAGGGAGGTCTTTCAGGTCGTGGCGCGCTTTTCGGAAATGATTTGTTGCATTTGTAGAGGTCCGAATAAGGATCACAAAAATGGGTTTCATTTTTGCTATGTTGCTTTCTGTAGTCAAAAACTGATCAAAAGTTGCTGGGAAAGCGATTTTGAACCGATTTTTCCCGAGGCATTTTCTGTTCATAATTAAGCATCATAGCAATGAGACCTTCGCTCGACACTGCAGCTCGAGAAAACAATACAATAAAAAGTAAAAAAAACTACTTTTATTTAGCAAATATTGATCAGCATTGTAGTTTCCAGAGAGTGTCTCCGCAGGCATCAGCCAAGGCCAGCTTGGTGAGGGGGTGTTCAAAGCCATGTTCGGCGCGAAAAATACCTCCAGACGCCAATTTTTACAGTCAGAATCGCTCATCAGGCCACTTAATAACCTCACATCAACTAATCAGCCACAAAATTTTCTCTCTCGAGATGAGCGCTTAACAGCCCCTGCGTGCGGGTTGGCAACAATTCAGTGGAAAATGCTCTTGCAGCAAGTCGGCGCTAGGCTGCGCCGTGGTCAAAAATGGGTCTCGTAAATCCAAAACCGAAAAACGTATAAAGTATCCGAAAAATGCAAAGAGTTAGTCGCCAAGGACCGATCCCAAGACCTTCTTCGAGACGAGCACACCGCAGCTATCACTCCGCCAATCCACTCGATACAGAAAACATGCGTTGCGAAGAATCCTGTTCAAGTAAACTTCGTATTACTCCCTCCGTCCCACTTTCTTATTGCTTATTTTGCACTTTCAACCCATACATAGTGAAGGGACACCCTCATGAATTATGCACTGTCAAAGTTACAGCTACAACAGAGCCCATTAACACGGTTAAAATCGCGATTTCTCGTCAAATTGTTTTCACTCAGTTTTGACCTCCCCAGAAACGCATAGCAAAAATGAAACCCATTTTTGTAAACCTTGCATGGACCCCTACAACAAGCAACAAACCATTTTTAAAAAACGCGCCACGACCTCAAAGACCTCCCTTGTGAGGGATACAAAAACACGATTTACATCGGCTGGCCACACCGCAAAGTCATATGATAAGCCACATTGCATTCGAAATGCCTCTACCAAATTCTGAACTGGAAGTCACCATGCGTGGCCACACTCTCCATGAAAAAGGATTGATCAACGGCGAAGAACCTTTATCCTCTCATCCGTTTTAACCTTTGAAGACAAATGTGCCCGTCAATTCCAAAAATGGTTCTCTTGCATGAGCGAGACAATCGTTCTCAGGGCTGCATACCGTCCTTTTTCCTCCGTCGAAAAGTCGCGAATGTAGGGTAGTGATATGAAAAAGCCGGCTCCGCACTCAGCCCGCGCCATCCTCGAAGTGCAGCACTTGCATCCACCCCGAACTAACAACTCAGGAATGAAAGCGCCAGACAAGTGCCGATTATTGTCAAGATTAGGGATGGAGTTTGCATGCAACCAGCCACCCCGGCGCATCGAGTATGGAGACGACTCCCGCACGACAGCGCTCCAAAGCCCAACAAACGTCTCTATCATTTTTTAAAGAGAAAACAACACTCTACTGTACAAAAATAAAAAAAACAGCTCGCTGACTCATTCTCCGCTCACATCACCGGATCACATATCCCATGTGGTTCCCCCAACGCGGAAGGGTCCTATTTGGTCATTCAAAGAATTTTTCTTATGTATAAAAGTTTTCTATGTCCTCAGGAGGAGCACGTAATTGCTTCGTATCTGGGGATGGTGGGGGGGGGGTCGTATTCTCTGCTTGGTTTTCTCTTCCCCATGACAAGAAAAAAAACCCCTGAGGAGCGAACTCACAGTAACACCGAGGATGTAACGCCAGAGGAAACGCAGTAATCAAAGGCCAAATCCTCATGGTGAAATTAGACAACTGACATAGAGACCAAAGATGGTGGCCGCGCCCGCACTGACTGGATCTACGGGAATATGTGTACATTTTGTACCTTAAAAATGCGATGTATCCAGTTTATCTCTAAGGCATCCTATTCACTGTGACACCTTTACTTTTGATTTTTTTTTTTTCTGGACTTGAGATCACCAGCTGCACCGGGACGTCCACTCGCAAGCAGGACCTTTTTCAAATTTCTTTACGGGAGAGGAGCGAGCGCGTGTCCGCTATCGAGACAAGACTGTTCTTCCGACACACCACCATGGAGACTTGGCGATTGTGATCGATGAACTGTGATCCAGCTCCACGTTTGGAGAGAAGACCGACCATAACCCTTTTGCTGCGACTCGGTATGCGCAAAATAGGGCTGTGATCCCTCTGCTTACAATTAGATCTCAAGTCCTAACCCAAAAAAGTACGAAACATTTTGTGAGTACCTTGCTCACAGATCAGTGAACAGTCACTTACAATGGGAAGTTCTTTGTTGATTCAGTGGAACATGCAGGGCTTTAGTGAGTGGAACTGATTCCAAGGACTCGTGAGCTAATTAGGCGTAATATACGTGGAAAACTGGAATATGACCTAATCTACACTTCCCACGGCACCTCAATCCATTGACGCACTGGGTTCGGACTCTTTGAAAATAGATCTAACGTTACTACAGTCAAAGCAGCTCGAAAATCTAAAGCCGACTCGGAATAATCGACTAATAAATATTTCCATTCCATTTAGTCTGCCTCAAGGATTATCACAAATGCGAATTTGAACACACTGGAGTCGATTTTCGATCCGTATCATGGCATCGAAATCTGCGAGCAAATTCCCTGTAGGTCATTTTTTGGGGATTTTCTCAAGAATTTAATGGAACATCGAGTTTACAGCTTGCATAAAAGGCTCGGATAAACCGGTCGATCTTGTTCTGCTCGTAGACGCTTCTGAATCCTTGACAAATCTTTTCAATGATCAGATCCGTTTCGCTATCGATAGAATAATTGGTAATATCAATATCCATCCAGATGCAGTGAGGTTGGTTTCCCTCGACAGGGTATCCTTCTAGTGCCACTCATCTTAGGAAACAATTCCAGACTGGCGCTGATCACCTACTCGGGTCAGACGTTCGTCCACTTCAAATTCAACAATCGTCAGTTCAGCAACAATTCAGCAGTGATTAGCCATCTGAAAACGCTGCGATCCATCAAGGGAACAACTTCCACCGACACCGCACTGAAAGAGACATTCGCTCTGCTCCAGTCTCGAGATACAAACGATGGTGGGTGGTTGGTTAGCTTATGTCAGTAGGTTATAGCTCAATGAGGCCTATTGACTCCTTTACCGTAAAATTTGAAAATTTCAGGATTACGTCAAGGCGTTCCGAAAATGGTAATTGTCCTCACCGATGGTCACTCGGCGAGAAGTCCAAAAGAAATTGCTCAAGCCATGAGAGCGCAAGGTAAAACGATTACGGTACTAAAACGATTACGGTACATCTCTTCTAGGTAACCCAGTATGCTAATGTTCAGGGATAACGATACTAGCAGTCAGCGTCACACCTAGGCCTTATGTCGACGAAGCTGAACTCCTTATGATTACCGGAGATCAAACGAGAGTCTTCACGCCCAGAAATGCTCAGGTAATACTGTTCGCACGATTTCATACCACTGGTGCTCTATTTCGGAACTATTAGAATAATGCTCTCTTTCACCGTGACAAAAAAAAACAGTTTTTATAACAAAGTGAGACGCAACCACAACTGATTGATGATGAGAAGGGTGTTAATGGGAAGCCTCTAATATTCCATAAGTTGCTCTTGAGCTAAGACTACAGCCTTGTTCACCGCGGATGGCTGCACGTTTTTTTTTTTGGGGGAGGGGAGGAGGGCGTATGTTGACGACGCAATCGCCGGCTAGTGGCCAGTCGCGTGCGACGTCGCGCGAGAAAAAGACGATGTTTTTAGGTCGCAGGTAGCGATAACAGACAATGTGTAACCAAGAACAGCCATAAATTTCTACGATGTCGTGGTCCACATAATCCGGTGCCCTAATCGACGAGCTAGTCAGACGAAGCACCCGAAACAGTCGCTCGCGACAGAGCGGCAAATCGCGATTGTCTTGGCCGTCCCCCGTCCCAGAGAGGCATGGATTTCAGCAATTAATGGAGAACGGGTTGGCGCGGCGCCTGAAGAGGGCAGCGAAATTGGTGACGGGCTGACACTGCGACAAACCTAGCCCCCTGACACGCCCTTGTTTTTTTAACAAGGCTGTATATATTAGGTCATCCCATTCAAAAGTGCCGTGACATATAGAGGAATGGCAGAAAAGCAAAGGGATAGGGAAGCGGGCTACTATACCATTTGGAGGCTAGTACCTTTAGCTATGTATCTGTGAAATTTGGCGAACCTACCCACAGAAGAAGTTCTCGAGAAATTGAAAAGAAGCCCGAGTGGTGAAAATCAGCGCCCGATTTTCAAATCAGACGTCATAAGAGGGAAGTGCGCTGCTCAAATTCGACCGGGCTGGACCAGTAGTTTGTGTGTGGTGTGTGTGTGTGTGTGTGTGTGTGTGTGTGTGTGTGTGTGTGTGTGTGTGTGTGTGTGTGTGTGTGTGTGTGTGTGTGTGTGTGTGTGTGTGTGGTGTTCTCGAAATACAAGGTGGAAGTTTGGTTCAGGAGCCCGAAGAAGGAAGAAAGGAAAAAAATTGTTGTCGTGGATGGTCCCATAATGTTCATCCTGCACAAGAAAAAAGGGTGGATGAAGTCAAGCGCTGAATGTCTGATCCCAGAGCCTGGACCTTCGAGCTTCCCCGCGAGTCTGACATCCCAGCTGCAACTGCTGCCCGAGTTATGTCCGATAAACTGAGGATGGTCAAGAGGGTGTGCGCATGGGTACCTAATTTTCTTGTAGAAGCACGAACGCAGTACCGATTCTATGCCTCTAGCAGTAATGTTCTCAGCATGAGATGTCATTCACGACTGTGAAAACGCACCCCGGCCCTAGATGAAATATGGGTGGTCTTGGACCTCGAGCCGAAACTCACAATCGTCAATTTTGTATGAATGCAGATGAGAAGCCGCCCGAGTTCTACCATAGGGTTACGTGGGCGCAAGTGGATGATCATCATAGCGAAGGATTCCTACACTGAGGCTTTTAGGCGGCTCTATACAGAAAATAAAATCGTAGCTGTCGGTGTATATTGCCTGTTCCTCGGCAATCAGATCGACAAATGGATGATACCACACAACTACAAGAAGGCCACCGTTGCTCGTCATAGTGCCAGACCCTGAGTATACCCCCGTCATTATTAGGGCAGTGCTGGGACACAAACAATACTGAGACCTGGGTTCAATCGCCCCATTCGCCCGACAAAGCCGAGCGATTCCAATTGTTCTCGTCAGTCGAGAGTACTCTCCGACGGCAAACGCTACAATGTTTTGTCATTCGCCGAAATTGGCATCAACAGCAATTTACTCGCACTTGTTGAAAAATCGAAGGTACCAGAGGTCCAAAGGCTTTCGGGGCACTGGGAGCGGGTCATTGGTGGCCGAGTAGGATCTACTTAACTGAAATCAGAATATTACAATTTTTTCTATTATCCGTCCTTCGCGTCTCCGTTTGTGTTATTCGAAAAAAAACCGACGGCACTTTTGAATGGGATGACCCAATAGCTTGATTTCTGCGACACCAACCGGCGCAATCATCGTCTCCATTCATCAGTACTCCAAACCTGAACGAACCAGTAGGATTTCCTCGATTGTGGAGCGTCTGGTCAACAGCCGCCCTGGAGTTTGGTTGACGTCACGAGCGGACCGTTCGGCAGCCGGTTTGGTCTAGCGGTCATCACAAAAACCGCATGGCATGTAACTTGATCTTCGATCCGTTGGCAAGCCGCACCCTCGGTATAGGATCTTAATGAAGTTTATAAGGCACAATGGACCGCGCGATCGAAGAGGTTGGCCCTTAGCTGAATGTACAATCCCACTTCAGTGCGAATGAAAGGCACACATCTCGCGTTCTTCTGACAAGAAAAGAATCGTGAGAGAAATTGTGAGAGAATCAACTCCTTACACCACTGTGGTAGACCGATCCTAGCGAAACGGCCCCAAGTTTAGCGGCTACATCGTGAGTAGCAATAGCACTTATTTCGTTGGGCTGTACCCCTCCCAACCCCTCTCCTCGATTAGTTACCGCTTCTCGACCGGTTGCCGATTCTAGCTAGGTAAGTGCTATTCGGAGCATCGGTCAGCTTGCACTATCAACATGGATCAGTTTTCTTTTTTCGCTCCTCTTTTACATAAATAAGCTCAGCTCGGTATTTAAGATTAGAAATTGCTGCAAGTCCCGAATGAGCAAAGGAACGTTTCATATTATGCCAACTTCTCAGTGAGACCTTTCAGCAATAATGGGCAAGCTCATTCAGAGGACACCCTCACTGGAATTCTTCAAGTATAAAGCTCAGCAGTATTGTATTACTCCTGACCCAATCCTCCCATATCAGGACAGTTTTTCACCCACTTTTTTTCTACATGGGCAAACTTGGCTGAAAATTTGTTTCGAGAGGTAGTTTTACCCTACCTCTCGCAAGCAAATTCGAGTCTTGAACACGTACACGAATATCACATTCACACG
>MU915761.1:0-16030 GCA_036418165.1 Cooperia oncophora
CATCGAACGCTTGCACAGTCGACGCCGTCGTACGCTTACGCGAACCGACGCAATCGAAAGCGTGCGCGATCAATCGCGTGAACGCGCGACCGAGCGCTGCAGTCGCGAAGTCTGAACGCTGCCGAAGAATGCTCGTAAATAGCTATTCCTTTCAGCGCCACGTAATGGTCGATGGAGTTCGAGAAAAAGTCGCCACAAAGGCTGAGGACAAGACTACGTCGTCGAAAGAGAACAAACCTACATCGCCCAAAGATACTTCCAAAGATGCTTCTTCCAAATCAGCAGCGACAGGATCAAAAGAAGTCAAAAGCAGTACAAAAGGTTCGTCTAAACTATCCATTGAAGGAAAGAGTAAATTGGAGACAGGAGATGTGTCACGATCAGCTAGTAGTCCCGTATACAATGTAGTGAAAGAGGTGAGCTTTGTGGGTACCTTGACGTTGCTTGAACTCCGACCGAGACTTACCTATCACTCCGTGAATCCATGACCTTTTGATGGCTGAAAGTAAGCTTTGTTTAGTGTTAGGCCGATACTTACCATGTCCAGTCTTCTTTATACAGAACAACTGGATATGTTCGCTTGAATTGCTCTGAAGAAGGCACCGAGTCAGGGTTGTAAAAGAGCAAGGGCGGCATGAAGCGTGGTGATTCGAGATATGGCAGAGGATGATTCGACCTTCGTCGATTTTCTAGCTCTCCGCTACCGACCACCTTGTCTGCTGGGTGTTTTGACTTTGCACTGCCTCTAGTAATCAGTCAAGTTGATCGAAGCGTTAGATCGCCCGCTAAGCTACTACACCATCGATTTGACTCTTACTTACTCTTACACTTGTATGTCAGAGACCCTTTATTGAATGGTGCCTATAGTACTGAGCACGGGGCACGTCGCACATTGGGGATACCTAGATATAGGGTACGTATTTCGCTCAAGAGGGTAGGTCGCACTTACTTGTACGTTTGTAAAAAACGTTCTTGGTAGTGAGCTTTTCTCGTTTTTTCCCGCCATAACCCTCCCCCTCAACCGAATTTCAACATTGTCGAAGTTTCTAGTCAGTTTTTCTTAGGAAAGTGTCGTACAAGCAGACATAGTAAAAGTCATGACTGCGTAACGAGGAAACAGATGTTCTGGACTCGTACCCCAATTTTCAACGAATTTTTCGTAATATGTAGGTTGAGTGAGCACTATCATAGCCGACTAATTCGGTTCCAACTTCTCGAAATCCTCAAATTCCCAGCTGCTGAATCAGCTCCACATCACGTTTTGAGAGGGTCTCGCTTCAGCGCTATTACCGGCTCTCCATCAGAGCGCATTTATAACTCCCAATCCGATCGCGCGTTTGAGTTGCGCTACAATCGCTCGAGCAAACGGATCGTGCCTACCACGGCCGGAGCGTGTCAACCACCTAACGGGTGACTGCCGCTACGAACAGAATTCAGCTGGGCCTTTTCTGTCATGTACTGGCATGAAACGCGACCTAAGTCCATTCATGCTACTTGGAAGTCACATCGCCTAGACGATTGAATCGCGAAGCAATGAACGCGCTCTTACTGCGTCTAAATAATATTGGGTATCCGCCTCAGTCTCAGTTGTCCGTTGTCATGAAGGAGATCTTTCCCAGAAACTCAGGGCGTAATCCGGTTTTGTGTGACACGTGTTGCATCTTCACATGGGTCGATAATGGCACCGAAGTACTTCTTCCTGGTTCTTCTCTGTGACCTCACGTGACGTGTGATCTGTATGGTCTCAACAGTGGTCCTCCAGAAGTCTCATTCTCAGTCTCGGCATGTCCTTCATCTTGATCTAGGTTTCGAGAACGCTCGAAATTTTCTTAGAAATCAATGATACAGTCGACATCCAGCGAGGAGTCGGATTTGACACGCAGCTTTACTCTGATTCCACTGGCATAGACGCTCGTGGGATATTTCCATTTGATACAAGTGTTACCCTATTTCGCACTGGTCGAAGTCATGGTTGCAAATGTTCTGGAACAGCAGTATTTTCCAGCAACGCTGCGGCCTCCACGTTTATATGGAGTGCGCAGCCACGGACTACCCATCTCTCTGATATGGATCGTACACGGATATGACGTCCATTCCACAGCGTCAGCTTGTTCTTCTTTCTTATCTGAAAGTGGATGACATTCATGTGCACACTCCATCTAATGAACAGGAATCCTTTTGATATCCCTGCTGCCCTTAAAAAGTTCTTATGACAAGGGCAGTGTCATTTGAGTTTAACGTTTCCCAGTGCACCCATGATGCATCAAATTAAATGAACAAAAATCGAATACACCTGAGCCAGAACTATTATTACGTGAGCGGGTAGACGCCAGATCGCTGCAGTATTGATTCTCCTACTACGCTTCTTTGTATCTCGTAGCCCTCCTTGCAAAAGTGGAGGATTTACTCATTTCACAGCTCGAAAATACGGAGGTAGCAGCCGCTCCTTGTGAGGGGAGTGCCGCCCCGTCCACTTACTGCCTCAACGCCCAAACTCTCCATTTTGAACGGCGAGAGTGGGGTAATAAGGAGAAAAATTTGACACCATCAAATGAGAACTCGTCCAACAGCGCCCTCTCTTTGCCTTATGCACGCTCAATTTTATTTCGTCATGGGGTTCTTTATCGGGCATTCCTATGATTATATTCTGCCGCTTTCTTTACTACTAAATCACTTGCTACCTTGGTATTACTATCTGAACCGCATTAATCATCAGATTTAAGGGTAAATATGCCTTTAAAGGAGGCGGAGGTGGTGTAGTGACAAGTGGCGCGCTCACCACTCGCGCGGCGCCGGGTTCAAATCCCGGGTCGACTCCCGCCCAGGCCAACCAAGCCTTCTACCCTCCGGGGACGGTAAATTGGTACCAGATTCGTCTGGGAGGATAAAACACTGACTTGTACATCGGCTGGCCACCGCAAGTCATTGTATAGGCCACATCGCATTCAATAAGCCACTACGATTCTGAATGGAAGTAGAATGCGTGCCGCATCCCACAAGGGATTGATCAACGGCGAAGACTTTATCCTTTTATCCTTATGCCTTAAAGGCAGTTGGCACGATGGTTTCCTACTTAGCCTAAAATGCTAGTAGGGCGCTGTATAGTGGGGAAATGGCGAAAGAACGGAGTGAAACGGTCAAAATCCTGCGAAGAAAAAGCCTCCGTTCTCAGTGACTTGAAAATCGATTTCGGACGAGTTTCCCGTAGGCATCTTGCCAATCACCGTACCTGCATATATGCATGCAGCATCACGGCCGCTTCATACCAATCCCTTCGCTTCATAATTTGCTTAGCAAATGAATGAATACGAGCGTCAGGAACGGTCGTCCATTTGTGGGCGGGCGGGCGTGGCGGGCGTTGGGTCGGTATGTTGTGGCTTGATAGGGCCCTTATAAGGGCACCTTCCTTGGAAAAGCCGCTATGCAGCGCCTGCTCAGGGTCGCGGAATTCCGTCCTGCCAGGCGTATTGATCCTAGTCGTCTTGGGGTTATCGTGCCAACTGCCTTCAAGCTCAGGTTTTGGTGAGGCTAGAAATAGGACAGAATATGTGAAGGGTATAGGTGTTGTGAGAGCCTGATACTATGGAACGAAATAAAAACAGAGTCAAACAAGACGAAAAGATGACAAATAATTGCTTACTTATCGTTATTCAGATGCATGAGTCCTCTCGTTCAGTGCCTGAGGCGAAGAAGAGGAGAGATTAATTTTTTTCTAGTAGTTTTGTGTATGTGCTAAAGTCCGGTTCGAATGTCTCAATGTTACATCTTTACTGGTGGCTGTTGTTTTGCCGCTCTTATTTTAAACTTGGCAAATTAGTAGAGACATACGAGGATTTAGTTTTTGAGGCACTACAGAAATCAGCTACAGCTTATAACTTTTTCTCTTTGGATGGTTCTATAACAAAACAAATTTCCTGTAATGGCGATGTAATGCTGAGAAGTGAACTCATGCACTGTAATTTTCTGGCCTGAGCACATAAAGATGTACCATATAGAAGTGTCCTACGTGTGTTAGGAAATTTATTTGCGATTGTGCTGTATGTCTGGTGTCACCTTGTCGACTACTACTACTCCCTCCTTTGCAGGAATACTCGAAATCCTTGAGATGGGGTAGGCGTGTGCCATGTTTCAACTTAACCTGAAGGTGTCTATGCTTCTGGTGAGATATTTTCATCTTGACACAATTGTTGTCGTGTCTCTGTCCAACACAGAACAAGATGACAGTTGTCCCAGACTGGAATATTCCACGAGTAACCAGTTCCGTGCCATGTTCAAATGCCACGCCCACTGGCTCAGGGATAAGGAGTAAACAGACAAGCATGCGACGTGTGAGATAGGCGGTGTGCCAGCGACAAACCACCCTTCGAGGAAGTGCTCGTAGCCGATTCCACCCTCCTCCGGGTCTACATTGTATTGCTCTGACTTACGAAAGGATAGACAGGTAACGAGGTGCAAGGCTCAGAGGCCAGGGCACATCATTGTTGTGGTGTTCAGTCAAGTTCGTCACGAACACCGCCTACCCCGCCCCTTTTTTTTGGTGGTTTCGTACGCCCCTCCCCGTGCGCAGCACTCTACAGTCCTCATCGAATCGAGCCGCTCGGGCTTCAGGGGGGAGGGGGAGGGGAGGGGAAGGGGCTAAATAAACATGTGACAACAAGAAAAGTCACGAAGAAATAGACAATTACGGAACCCCCCCCCCCTCCTACACAATTCCAGATTTTACCGCAACGTCCTGTCTTTTTTCCAAGAATTTCCCGAAAACTTCCCTAACTTCCCGCACAAATTTCGCCTGTCTGAGCAGGGGGGGAAGGGTATGGTAGCACGCATGAAACAGAAAAATCCACAGAATATCAACGCACCTCCTCCGCATGCCTCTCTAGAAAGAGCCAGAGAGTAAAATACACCCCCCAACCGCAATGAGCGAATACGACACTCCCCTCCTTTTACAATGCCCGTGAAGCGAGAAAAATCAACTATCAAAATTTTTCTCAGCCCAAATGCGATGATGTTCCCTCTCCTGGCGGCCAGATACGACCCTCGCGGTTGCGGGATTCCCAAACAACGATGTGGCCTGCCTGCGACGGCTCGCGTTGAGAATCCCAGGGCAAATGCGCTGGAGCCGGCGAAACTTTGTTGCACATCGCGGGAATTGCAAGGTGCTTTCGATGGTGATGACTTTTTTGTGTGCCGACCGTTGGGCGAAAGGCGAATTTATTTATTTTATTTATTTATTTACACTATAACAGTGTGCTTCAAAAAAGAGGAGAATACTCATTTATGAATGAAAGCCATTGTGGTGCAAGTAGGGCTTGATAGGGAGCTGGTTTTGAAATAGTATCGAATACTAAAGAGGGAAAAGGAAAACTAGGCAGTTGCGGAGGTTCCGTTGGCCTTGTCAGACGATTAGAAGAGCTGCAAGGGCGCATAGACGCAAAGGAGAATACGTGACAACTATCCACACCAGTTGGCCAAGGTGCCTCCTTCCAAAGGAAGTCATCGGTACATGCCAGCACTTCGGAACACGGGTACACCAACATCCCACGTGGAACTGACATGCTGGATAGAAGCAAACAAGACGTAAAAAAAGAGTTATCCTCCGAAGAATAAGCTTTATGTCGACTCTTTTGGCCAACTTGGCATGCTGTCGTCGTTGTGCGCGTGGCCTCCATAGAGTGGTCGTCCTCGCTTCACGCGGCCGATCAAGGCTCTGACGAGGGCGAAGACGCCGAAATGTAGGCCTCTAATAAAGTTGCTCTAACACTTGGAAGTCAGTTAAAGCGAGCATGTCTCCTACTGTTGGGCGTTTCTTCACTCACGCGATATCTGAATCTTTCCCTGTTTGAGAAATGCTTTATTTGGGTTCTAGATGTGTTAAAGGAACGGTCCGCGATGACCTATGAAAATGCAAAAGGTCATGTGGGAAGGTAGTGCGGTCCGGAGTGGACAACCCTGTGCCAGTTTCGCGGCGGAAAGTTGTACGGTAAAGGGATTGAGGCGCAAAGTTGCTTCAGTGGTACATCCCTTTTTCGTGACTCCGCCTCCAGACCCCGCCTCCAAAGTCGGCCTTACAGCCAAAAGATATGCCTACCCGGGCAAGCATGTAAGTAGAATGCATATGATTCTCTCGTAAGATGTCATTAGGGTTTTTTACTGGGCAATCAGCCCGACACGGAGTTGTGCCAGCGCGCGGTCTTTTCGGTCTTTTACTCTACAGTTGTTTGAGGCTAGAGGAGGCCTGACGAATGCGTTTCCAACGTTCCCTTCAGCATTTTCTCTTCATAGATGGTTCACTTGGCGAATTTTCTTCTACATTTCTGCAACATCACCTAAACCTTTTTGTCGCTTACCGTGCCTTTAATGGTGAACCGCGCGTGACTTCCAAGATTCAGACAACAGTAGCATCTTTAAATGGCGGTTTTTTTTCCTATAAACCAAGACCCTCATCAGAAAGCGCAGTATTTCCTCATTCGCGAAAAGCCTTACAATTTTACTGAGGACCCTCCAGTTCTGAAGATATAGTAGATGGCTTGATGATTGGCTGAAATTCTAAGGCACAGCTCAAGAACAAGCTTTGGAAAAATTTTCCTGGTGGCGAAGCGGAAGAACACCCCTTGCAAAATTTAAATCATGCCTAAAAACACATATTCCCGTGGACAAATGAAAGCTTGAATTAGTTTCTCATTGATCGATTGTCTGAATCTCGCATCACGGCCAGCGCACGGAGACCGTGGCTCTAAAAAAGGACATCCATCTCGAAAATGCTTCCATATACTCCTAACAGGAAGTATATCTATCAGACTAAGAAAGCTGTTTCATGCACTAACTTGGCTTTGAGTGTTGGAAATGTGAAGAAAAACTTGTCCGTGGCGCACCCCATGACTAAGTTCATCAACCTCTCTGCCCATCAGTGGACACTAATTACAGGTACAGGTTCTGTAGGCATTCTGCGGGTTATGGAAAGAGTTGCGGTGGAACTGAGAAATACTACATCCTACGAAATAGACAAAACTACTCGTTTGACTAACCTCAGCTTTGAAAACAGCAATTCCGCGTGGCCTCGTTGAGCTGTAAGCAGGTTTTTAATGCATATATTGAGAACGCAAATCCGGTCTCTCAATTATGCTCCCTGATTTCCTACCAAAAGTCACATGTGAACGAAGCACATCGACGCGATCGAAAGGGCAGCTTGCGTGTAGAATGTAATTTCCTGGTGAGCTCCACCTCCAGCCAAAAGCATTGTGCTCGGAAATTAGGTGTTCCAAAGAGGGAACTCTAGGAATTTCCTGTGCCAGATCAAGTTAGCATTAGTCACATTCTGTGCTAGCCCGAGTTAGTTGCAGTCTCACGCCAGCACTGAAGCGCAAAAAGCAGAGTCATCGGTTTGCTCAGATTATTGACACTTTATCAGTATTGACACTGTGATAGGTCCACTTTCATCCAGCGGTGCCGGCCGCCCAACTCTTTGCTTCACGATCTCTGTTTGCCTTTCATTTTTATTTCCGTTTACCCGACCACTCTCTATTCCCTTTGCATTTCCATGTTCAAAGGCATGGCACCATTCCTCTCTTTCCACCCCGAGAAATTAATTTCTTTTTTTGCGGAAACTTTGCCCTCATAGGTAATTCATTGCCCTAATCACGAATATGATATTCATTTTTGGCGCTAACGCAATTTGGCGCCTTTACCTCTCTCACCAGAACCGACGAAAACTTTTATGCGGGGGTTATTTGGCCATTAATTATTTGACCATTCCTGATCATTAATATCATCTCATTCTTGACACTGGCGTCATTTAGTCCAGGAGTCCAGGAGGCGAATACCGGCCGCCTTCATTTTCCTCACCAGAATCAATGAAATTTGTATACGAGGGTTATTACATCTTAATCACGAATATGACACTCATTATAGGCGCTCACGCCAATGTAGACCACTCTGATCATCTGCACTCTGCTAAGGTTGAGCTTGGCGGAAAGGGAATCACCTCTCTCCTACGCTCAGTCTCAGCAGAGTAATTGCGCTGGTGTCGAAAAAATGAATGCCATTCGCGTGTTAAAGGCACGGTCCGCGATCAGGTATCGAAGTTGAAAATATGGCGTCAGGAGGTTAGAGTGGTCCGCGACGAACAACCTTGTACCGGTTTCGCGGCAAAAATTCTATGGGAGGGGCGCTGTAGCGCAATATAGGTTCAGTGGCTCCTCCTTTTTTCCAGTGGCTCGAGTCCTCCAGACTCCGCCCGTAATGACCGACTTCCAGTGAAAAATGAGATTGCATGATGAAAAAGCATGATAATCGCCACTTGTACGATCGTAGAAAACCGTATCGGTGAATCAGCCGTGCATATGAGGGCGTAGTTTTGGAGGTAGAGTTGATTGGGCACGTACAAACTGGGATCGAAAATGGGGTTCTATCTAGTGGCAGGTGGCATGCTTTTATGCTTTGTTTGTTCACAGTCGAGTTGCTCAACCCCTTGTCGTCTATATTGTACCCCCTAATCCATCATATGAGATGGCGAGTACATCGCCCGGGTTCATTTCATTTAAGCAAATATCGCTCAACCTTTATATGCAACGTCTTTCATATCGTGTTCTGAGAAGAAAAATGGCATGCCTATGCATTCGGCGCCATCGGCGCGAGCTGGCCACAAGCCGATCAAAAGGGATAACATGCTGCTCAAATACCAGTACTTCAAGTTTTCATGGCTTTTTGGTGAGGAAGTTAAGTAGGCCGGCCAAAATCGCGCCATTGACGTTGCGAGAAGGCTGGCTTGGGAGCTAGAAACAATTGTCGTACTACTGGATCAAAGCTATTGTGCGGTGGACAGAAATGAACGATTGGACAGAGCTGTACTGAACTATTTTCAGCATACCATATCACTTCCAAAGGCAGAGTCCAGCGACATTTTTTCTAAGTTTCTGGAGGAGTAGTAATGAAGTAGTGCCCAAAACGCAATTACCTGAGAGGATTCCCTGCATGGAGAAATTGACCACGATTGTGACTACAGTGCTGTACGAGTACCAGCAGTCAAATAAGAGCGACAGGGATGCCAGCATCTTATACCTTAATGCAATGCACGTCCAGTGATGGCAAAAAGCACTCCTCAATTGGAGCCACCACCTGTTAAGAGTCATGTCCTGGACCCCCTGGGTTCCGGAGCAAGTGAAAGCTAAATACAGGCAGTTGCAAACGAGACAATCCGGCGGACGCTGCGAATGACTGCGTCTCAGAGGGTTCTGGAGTAGGGCGGCCGTTGCGATCTGCGCAGGTTTTTTCTGCCCAGCGGCGCTTGGAGTTCTATTGCCAGTCATTTTGTGATCGCAAAGCGGTTTCGATTAGTTTTGCCTAGTTTTTTGTTTCCTAACCATGGTTTGCTTAGCAGATGGCTGTTTGATACATATGATCAATTACGCGTCAGCACCGACACGCTCTCTCTCTCTCTCTCTCAATCGTCGTCTCTCTTCTCTTCCTTGATGCGTGGCATAACTGCTGAAATGAAATGTGAAAACAATGCCACTGTTTTGAGTGTGTTGACGCTTTTTTGGCACTATTAGTACACTGCTACGACTCCAAAAACTCAACAAAAAAATCATCTGACTTTGATCTCGCAGGGTTTTTCGGTAGCCTTCCTCTGAGACATAGATATCTTGCATCTTGTTTGCTGGAGACCATTTGACGCAACAGGTTGGCGCTATGGATTTCGGCCGCCACCACGGACTTTTAGAACAAAACCGATAAAATCTGCCAATAGGGTGTCTTTACGGACCTTGTTGGTGTTCACGAGGCGTGGCTCTTCTTTCTGAACCGCAGCGCAATTTCATTCGCTCAGCTAAGGCTGAAACGGAACCAATTCGACCCAGGCTCAGCTTTACAGATGCGAGTGTGGATATAGATTGCACTATAACGTCACTGGCACCGGGATGCATTTCATATTCGTCAATCAGGAATGCCAAATAATCTAGCATAATGCCTTGGTTTAGCTAAGGTTGGCGCCAGATTGGGCGCTGCTGGTGCACTAAAGTTGCGTCAGCGCGTAAATAATAAGTACCCCTTTTTGTGATCACCGACATTAAACTGTCCTATTATGCATGTTTTCATCGATTTTGGTGAAAAAAAATGGTAGCGCCATATTGGCGCCAGCGCTGGAAATGGATGTCATACTAGTGAAGAGCGCCGAGGGCGGAATTTCAGCGAAAATTTTTTCCTATGAGATTATTGAGTCGTAATAGTGGATAAGAACCCTTTGCTTTTTTTGGAACGCGCTGGGTTATTGTGGAATGTGCCTTTAAATCGTTGCCGGTTTGCGAATGGAATGTTTCTGCTGCTTTCCCACTTCTAGCTTCGCTAATTGATTTTTTCTTGAAAGTCCTGAGAATAATCCTGTGAAGAGAGATAGCGCCGTACTGATAGCATTTGTTTTCGCTGAACGGGTTCCCCACCAGTTTCTTCCAGACATGTCATCGCCAACACTCACGACCGCAGTGTTCGTGGTCAAAAACAAATCCGATAAAATATGAACATTTGTGTAAACAAATAGAAGTAGAAAGAAATACCGTTCCTGGCCAATCGCCCAGTACTCTTGTAGCTTTCTGTGCCTGTCTTTGTCTGGTCAGCTAGCTAGGGAATAGTCCGCTAGTGCGGGCGATGAAGCGATTGAGAAGTAACACTACGCTCCCCTCCTATCACCTAGGCAAAAATAATAGCTCTGACGCACCGCCAACTCAAAGCCGGGCCATACTAGCTGTTTCGTTCCACATACCCTGGTGATGCACTATTTTCCTAGAATCATTGGAGCCACCTATTTTGCCGTAAAAACGCTGTGATCTCACAACTCTGAGCATTAGAAAGTTTATTGTGGGCACAGAACGTACCTTATCAGGTGGAACCCTTCTGGGAACTAGGGGGCTATGAAGCGTTCAATTTCCTGCTCGCTTTTGGGAATTCAAAGAAGCAGTGAAGAACTAAATGATAAAGAGAGGTCATCAAATTCATCTTGTTGATTTCTATACACCTTGTAGCACAACCGACAAACATAATAGTAGGGTATTGTTGCGTCTTTTTAGAATCAGCGCGAATAAGTCTACAAATTGAAGCCTACCATTGATAATTGTGAAGGAAACAGTACATGGAATGTCGCGTCCAAGCAGTTGCAGTTGTAGGATAGTTTGATGACAGTGCGCTAAGCTTGTGTTGCTACACCAGGAATAAGCTTGCGAAGCAATAAGCTTACAGTGCTTTGCGGGGCCAGTGTATAGGTCCATGTGCTCGTCCTCACACACGAATCCGGCACAACTTACTTTCGCGGGAAGGTAGAAGGCTTGTAGCCTGGGCGGGAGCCGATGGGATTCTGACCCCGGACCGCGCGGACTCGGACTGGTAAGCGTGCCATTTGCCACCACACCAGCTCCGGCTCGAGAGTTCGATAAACTCATTGAAGTGACTCCTTCCATCTAAACTTTCATTGCTCTTGTGGCACTAGACTTCGATGAGCTTCTCTTCTGTGGCCATGGTCCTGAAATGCAGGAACCCGTTTTGAAGAACCATTCCATGAACTGGAAGACCCTCTCTTATAATCAGCGCAGGAGGTGGGGCGCGGTCCTGGGCTCAAATACCGGGTCCACTCCCGCCCAGGCCAACCAAGCCTACTCTCCGGGGACGGTGAATTGGTACCAGATTCGTCTGGGAGGATAAAACACTGACTTGTACATCGGCTGGCCACCGCAAGTCATTGTATAGGCCACATCGCATTCAATAAGCCACTACGATTCTGAATGGAAGTAGAATGCGTGCCGCATCCCACAAAGGGATTGATCAACGGCGAAGACTTTATCCTTTATCCTTTTATCAGCGCATACACTAGGGCTTTTCAGAATATTTCATTTAAATGCATTCACTGGAGGAAAAACTTACAGCGAGGGTTTTGTGACGCATCGCCATTGCATCAGATTTTCTCTCGCAATCATGCTGATGCAATACGTACCAAAAATCCTGGCGTTCTACAAGTTGGGCAGAGGCTGGTTCGAATTACAAGTGGCATTTCAGATGGCTGTGCTTAGAATACCACTCACCAAGGCAAATCACCTTTCATCCGGCAACTCCCAGCTCGGCAACACAAGCAACTTGTTTGAAGCAAGAGAAATTGGAAGGTCATTTAAAGGCAGCGAGGCTGGGGGGAGGCTGTTGCTACCAACGTCATTGGTGGAAAGCTTCCGAGAGGACGTTTGGTCACACACACCTGTGCCCTCCCACCAGTGTCGTTGGCAGCAACAGCCTCAGTCATGGTGCCCACTGCCTTTAGCTACTGGTCGTTCCCCCGCCCCCCCCCCTTCCACCCCATTCCCTGACTCTTCTTGGGACCATTGGTTCAGATGCGTTTGCAGTTTTGAACGACCACGTGCTGTATGGCTCATCTGTAGTAAGTTGACTGTGGCCGGGCATTCTATTACTCTTTACCATTTCCCTGCGACGACACATTCCGCGACTGCTTGGTAGATAAGATCGCAATCGGAAAGGTTGTATCAACTACTCCCTCAAAAGTGCATGTTGAGGACACACTTCAGGCTTGAGTTCGATCGCGTCTCTTTAATACGATACCACTGAGAGATGGAAACGCAACACCACCCGAAGGTGTGCAGTCAAGCACCACTGGGTGGTTTTTTCCGGCACGTCTCAACGAGCTTTTGTATCTCGATGAGATCCCGAAGTTGGTGTTTATCGTTTTGCCGGCCCTTTTAGTTCTCTTAACTTTTGTCTCAGCTCTCTCGTCCATACTCCCAGTGTTTTTTCACCTCTCGCTCCTGAATCGCATACTTGTTCAGTACTGAAAATCGTGTGCAATAAGTAGGGCATTATTAAAGACGTCATCGGCAATATTGTACGTTTTCTTTTGTCGGTTACTCTAGTCAATTAGTAACTAGAAGTTTAAATTTCGGCTCTACAACCGACAATCTGCAATCGCCGAATGTATGGCTATTCTGTGACTGCGAATGTTCAAGAATGGTGGCCTTCTTTATAGCGTTTTTGCTCAACCAATTTTTGGGACGCTTTCTAAAAATCTCTACCTCAAAAACTGGGTGCTGATAGGCCAGCAGGAGTCTTGTCTATCCTCTGGTTTCCATGTCTTGCATTATGAGTCCACCTTTGTTGGAGCGGCCCACGATGACCTATGAAAATAAAAAAAGACTGTGTGGGAAGTGTAGAGTGGTTCCAGTGGACACCCCTAGGCCAATTTAGGGGTGGAAAGGTAAAGGAGTTAAGGTACAAAGTTGTGTGGCAGTGGCAGTGACACCTCCCGTTTCCCACTGACTCCGCCTCCAGACTCCGCCTGCCTCGAAGCCAAAAGCGATGCCTGGGACAAATAGCATGAGATGGATGCTCTACTGTCTCCTACAGGGTTTTAAGGTTCACTACAAGAGATCAGTACGCTGGACTCGTCTTAGCACGGGGTCCTTTGGCCCTTTACCCATACAATTGTCCAAGGCCGGAAGGGGCCAGTTGAAGGGACTGCAAACGTTTCCATTGGCATTTTCTCTTCACATACGGATTACTCGATAAATTGGCCTCCATGTTCCAGCACCGCTACCTACGCTCCCTATCGCCGACCGTGCCTTTGAGACTTTAAGGCACGGTCCGCGCACCAGTACATGAAAGTTGACAATCTATGGAACGTCCAGAGAAATATAGAGTGACGTGCGCGAGAACAACCTTGCACCGGTTTTCCGGCAAAAAATTCCGTTATAGAGCAGCTGAGATAGGGCGGCAGCCCGCTAATATTAGTCTTCAGTGGCTCCTCCTTTTTCCCGTGACCTCCCCCAGACCCGCCGGCTAATGGACCAGGACTTTCCCAGCAGTTGCCAAAAATGAGGATTTGCCAGGCACGAAAAAGGCCATGATCTAATCGCACTTATACACGATCCGTAAAGATTCCTATGGTGAATCTAGCTTGTGCATATTGAGGCCCCGTAGTTTTTTGAGATAAAGTTGACTAAAGACATACAGGACTTTGGATCGAAATGTGACGTTCTCATCCATGGGCAGATGGTCGAATGTTATTTTTCTTGTTCACAGTCAGAGTTACTCAACCCTGTGTCGTTCTATGATGGACACCCCCTAATCCTATCCCTCTGACCGATGCGCGAGTAATGCGGGTTCTTCCTTTACATCCGCAGCTGGGCCTGGAATACGACATCGAGAGTACTTGGTTGTTAAACACGGTCAACAACGCAGAGGAGGCACAGACGGCTCGTCAACGGGACCCCCTCGACCAATCAGCACGTCAGCTGAGACAACCTATACTGATGACGTGCTTTTCCTTGGACCAATCGAGGATTCTTTGAAATATTTATGGCGCGCCAATTTTTGTACCTACTTGACTTCCTCTGATCGCCGGTTCGTCTGCACTAGACATGTTCCGGACAATCGCATAGATTCCCCTCGATAATAAAAATAGAAACCCCAGCGGAATTGATGTTGGCGCGGTGGGGCACACGGAGCTAGGGGGGGGGCATCTGCAGTTTTGCTGTTTTCCCCATTGACTTGTCAAGACAGTCAAAGTAAACATCTCTGTTCTGCCGGACGCCTGCAAAATCTTTCGTGACCCTCGTCATGTTTTAAAGGGATTATCCTATCAATCATTTGTGGTACGAACTACTACAGCAAATCACACTGACAATGCGTGGGCGGACTGAGCTCTGCTAACAACATCCATCGCAGCAGTTCACAGGTTTCAAGACTCTTGTAGGCCGGCACCAGTGAAGCAGCGAAAAGCCGTGCAAAATGCGCCCTCGAACTGCGCCTCAAGTCTCCCTAAAGCGGTAAGCTTTATTTGAGACATTGTTTCTTGAGCCGTTTACCTTCCCATTTTCATTGGTGATTTGTAGTGAGAGTAGGGGCTAACTGTTTCAAAGATTTCTTTCAATTAATAAGCTCTGAAAAAGCTCAAGAAACAAGTCTAATAATTACTTTTGTCATGCCATTGCTAGTGGACCAATCAGCTAGACCTTAGTCTTGTCACAAAGGGTTTCATCTCGCGAAGGCGACGTAGTCATCGCTTGCAACTTCTTTCTTAAGATAACTGTTTATACTATGCGGTAGAGGTGACTACCCGCTATTTGCCTTATCTACAGTTCATTTACATTTCATCACATTAGCTCGTCCATTAGACGCCAGAGGCTTACCTAAGTGATTCACGTTCTCTTCATTTTTATTCTCTGGCCTCTTCATTTTTTTCTCTGGCCAACGACCTTTTGGCGGCCGCCTCCATTACGATTGAACGAGGCTCCATTAAGTTTGCTCAGCTCGTGACCATTCTTTGAACTCTGAACGCCTACAGCCGTGGGATCTTCTGTCGATCAGATCGTTTTGTGGGAAAAATTCAGTGAATAGCATCAGCTACCACTCACAAAACATCGCACCACAACAATAATGCCGCCCACTGAAACTATTCTGTCCGTCACATTCCTGTCAGTTTCGGTTCCGTTCTCGCTTTGTCAATAGTTGGAAGAACTTCCCAGAGTTCCGTGGGAAGGCTCCTCTCTCCGTGTACTATATTATTTCCATTGAACTCATTTCTACCACTCATTTCCATATTTTTTATGCTTCAAACCGCTACTACCTAGTTGTTCCACAAATCGAAGCTCATATTAGTGTTTTTACTATCATTGCTGTACTGATAACTCTAACGAAAACAAGTTACGGTCTCTAATACGTAACTTTTGAACTGTTCCACACAGATAACGGAGGGTTTTTTTCACAGAATACCTCTTCTTCGAAGCTAGCATGTATAGTACTCCGAAGAGCAGATGGCGCTACCCAAAAATAAAGAGCATTCTAGCGAACCCTTGTGAAAAATTGGGACCATCTCAATATACAAACCCCCGTTCTTCCATAGACTCACTTATTCTTCCCCTTCTGAAATTAATGACAGCTCCCGCGATCAAGTGGTCCGCAAAATGGCGCCGTGCATTTGGCATCGTTGTTCGCATTCCCAGAGAACAATACAATTTTCGTCACTCGAAACGGCGAGATAAAGGAGCTA
>MU915762.1:2399-16764 GCA_036418165.1 Cooperia oncophora
TATGCTTCGTGTACTCGTTTTCTACCACTTTCTGTAGCATGCGCTCTTCGACAAAAGGCAGAGAACGGCTCTAATAGGGTGACACACTCATACTGGCTGACACGCCCAACCGTCTGCAGAGAACTAGAGTATAAGTCGAACAACTGGCTTGCCTCATTGTCAAGAAAAGGACTAAGGGACATTTTTACGTAGCTATGCTTTTATCGATTGTCCTCAACTATAAGGATTCTAGACATTTTTCACTTCCTCAAGTTTCAACTACAAATATATGCTTACCTTCCATCAGAAGGGAGACGCTGAGCATCCTACCATCTATCGGTGATGCATAGCAGAAATGCTACGAGAATGTGTTACAGTCATAAGAAAGCCATGAATTGATACCGTAACACGAGTGTTTTCTGTTTTTCTTATCAAGCCTTTTATCTCACTGCTTTTCTTACCGTACTCAAGAGCTAATCGCGCACGAACAAACGATGCAGACGAACACCTACACGCCCAGTATAATCGAAAGTCCTGTCTTCATTAAGCACATTGCCTCAGAGCTAAATAACTTTACAGTCACCAAAAACATCATACTGTTTAACATCCTTTGCTGTTTATCAGATAGTTTCATGAACCGTCCCTGGACAGCGCAGCTGTTTTGGATTGAAAGAATCTTGACAGTTCGATTTCCATGACGTTAATATTAGAATTTTCCTACTTTTTTTGTAGAACAGTGGTAGTCTATTTTCCCGTCTGGCGAAAGCAGGAGATTGCAGATAACTTAGCATTCAAATACCTTAATACATTCCAGCAGCGCCGAAAGATATTTTTCCGCTTCAGTACAGATTTTCATAGGGCATCGTACCGTATTTTGCACTCCGACCTCTGCTGTTACAATAGCGTCTTCACCTAGCAATTCCCAATTTTCTATCTTGCGAACACATCAACAAACGCGCAGCACAACCATCATTTGCGGCCGTTATTCAGGAATCGCAGTGGAGTCTGGTATCAGTACTGATCCCGTGGCAAACCAGCTCATAAGCTAAGTCTTACTGTACGCAGACGATGAACGTCCTCTCCGGACACTTTGCACATTCGTCAGCAAATTCTGTCGTTTTGTCTTAGAAATGGAAAGAAAGTAGTGCACAGTGCTCCAGGTTCAACTGATGAGGTACAAATGTCTTTTTTTCCATTGCAAAGTGCGGAAAGGTGAGACAGATGTCCTTAGCTTTACTGTACCCGACTTCGATGTCGATAATTACGACTTCGTTTTAGTGATGATCTTGTGGTTAATAGTAATCACCTTATCAGCCTTTTTCGCTTTAACGTCGGTTGCACTCAGTGAATACGCGAAAGTTCTTTGTAAGCATTGCAGTGAAAGGCAGTGCATTTCACTATGTACGATACGTTAGGGGTGCTTCGAGGAGTTTGTGATGTATTTCTGTTAGTGCCCTAATTCAAGAATTACATCAATTTCAGTTTTCCACATAATACTCCCAAACCTCTACTGCACGAACTTCATTTCTTTTATTTCTTCTTTTTTTTGAATGATCATTTAGTGCCGGAGAATGAGAAGAAACGTTTGTGAGCAGAGGCACATACTTGGCAACCGTTTTGTTTCTAGCATGGGATCAGCAGTCTCGGGAAGCTGGTTTTGCGAAGGAGCCTTATTTCAAAATTTTTGGCAGGTTTCATCGGTTTTTTTTCTTTCAATTCAATGATCATTCACCACCTTTTCATTTTTCCGACCTCACTACCAACGACCACCAATTGTTTCGTTTTTTAGGGAATGATCCTTGAGCACACTGTTCGAAACATCTTCACCCTCGATCATTCAGCAGTGTTCCTTATTCAAGAGTGGTGGCGAGCGCTGAATGTTTCCAAATGAAATCGCCTGAGCGAATCATATGGGTGGTTCGACACGCGGAAAGGTGTGTAAGTTATAGTCTCATGAGATTGGGGAACACCTTCCCGTTTCCGTTGCTTCAAATGTAACATAGCACGTGTAGCTATAATATAAATCAAAATTCCGTTTACCCACACGATCTCGACGGGTATTACATAACTCAGAGAAGCTAACTGGGCATATTTCGATTTCCTCGTTGATGAAGATACCCGTAAAACGTTTCGACGTCAATTTCAATGAATGATGTAGAAAGGGGGACAAGAACATTGATGGTGGACATGTAGAAGGGTGAGAGAGAGCTGGGTTTCCAGGTTCCCAATGCCTCAACTCGTCGTGAAATAATTTTCTCGCAGAGAAAGGGTGATATGAGGATGGGAAACAGGGTACGCTTGCCGTTAGTGAACATTTCTCGAACTGCGATTCCTTCGGAATTTCCTCTTCAAAAATAAAGGAAACGACCGCCTTTTTCCCCATACATATTTCACCTACCATCTTCCTCAGCGTTCCCAACTTCCTACCACTCAGACCCTTTTCCTGATTTTTTTCAAAGCTCTCCACATTTCCCGAAAAAACAATCGAGCGGGGAGGATATGCAGCGCACTATGTCTCATCTTTTCTTCTCTTTTACGACTTTTGCATCTTTTACGACTGTGCAATTACCCGTGTACTTCAATTAGTGGAGGCTCAGCGGACAAACACCTCCCATTTATTTTTCGAAATCAACGCCAGTTGAATGTATCTCCAATGCAGCATGTTAGCACGTAAAGTTCTACAGTACTTGGTAAGCAAACGAGGTTCTGAGTTTTTCTATGGCGTGATTTCTACCATGTTGATCTGCAGAAAGCCTTGTTCGGCTGCAGTAGCCCATCTACGCTAGTACTTTTGGGCTTCGAGAACACATTTCCATTCTAATAATTAGTGAATCTTTTGTAAGTGTCGGCAGTCTTGCAGGTGACTTCGGGTCTTTATGAGAGCTTCTGTAGGAATAATTGCCGACACCTACGAAAGCATCATTAATTGCTAGTATTAAAAAGGTCCCCCCCCCCAAATAATCAAGGTTCTACCGAACCGATACTAACCGTATAAGCCTTTCCATGAAAAAGTCATCAGCAGTCACGTTATGGTAGAAAAAAAAAGAATGCGACGGCTAGTGCTGTGATTCCCATTTCGATGCCCCAAACGTCAAAAATTATTCGAAAGATGCGTTGACAGAACTAAAATAACAACTTGGCTTCAACCACGTGATAGTCACTGAAGAAACATAGTAGCCGAAGAGGGCCGTAGCCCAAGGAGGGGAGACAAGTGTTGATGGTCAGGGATTACCGTGTCATGCACGCGATGGTGTACGTCAGCCAAACTTTCGGTTTTATGAAAATTGTCCACCAGTGGTTTGTTCAACGAGCGTTGGGAAATAGCGAGGACTTGTCAAGCGGAATCTTGTTCATTCTTTAGATGCGTTGCCATTTCTTAGTGTTGTGCCTAATTGAAATAGACGTTTCACATTAAGATTATCAGCGATGCAATGCTGCAATTTTATAGGGAAGATAACGTAAACCCCGACTGGCAGGATCTTCCCGAAGCGAAAGGATTGAATAAAGACAATCCCATGCTGAGTGCGAGGGGACGTAAACAGGCAAGAGAATGTGCAGCAAGGTTTGTGCTTAGGCTGCGTTTATACTTTGCGGCAGCGTAGCGTAGCGCTTCCAGCGTACGCCAGCGGCAGTGCCGGGGAAAGGATAGATATCGATCTAGCTTCACCAGCGTCACCAGCGTACGCTAGCGGCACGCCAGCGTGCGCTAGCGCGCTGGCGTAGCGAGGGCACGGGAAGCATAGCTATCGATCTAGCTTCACCAGCGTTTCTCGAGCGTTTCTCCAGCGGCACCAGCGTTTTGCTAGCGCTTGCAGCGGCAGGGAGTAGAGACTATGTGGCCGTGAGAGACGCGGAATCGACGTGTATTGTAGAGACTATGTGGCCGGCAGAGACGCGGAATCGATGTGTATAGTAGAGACTATGTGACCGTCAGAGACGCTCGGTGCCGAAGTTATACGAGTAGAGACCATTAGGCCGTCGGAGACGCAGAAGCGATGTGCATTGTAGAGACTAAGGGCGAGTGAGAGACGCGCAATCGATGTGTTTTGTACCCTCCAGCTCTCCCATAGTCTCTACTCCCCTGCCGCTGCAAACGCTAGCAAAACGCTGGTGAAACGCTGGAGAAACGCTGGCGTACGCTAGCGTGACGCTGGTGACGCTGGGAACGCTAGATCGATATGCATCCTCTCCCCGGCACTGCCGCTGGCGTACGCTGGAAGCGCTACGCTACGCTGCCGCAAAGTATAAACGCAGCCTTACAGCGAAATGTCATTGAGATTGTAAAATGTTCCAAAAACTTCTTCAGATTTCGTGACATTAACTTAGCTCATATATTTGCGTCCCCCTTTGATAGAACAATGGAAACTGCATCGATCATTGCGGAAGGCAAGGATATGCTCGTAAAGGTCACATCTATCTCTACTCTGAACTAACTGTACACTCAATATCTCGAAGCTAGGGAGAGCGCGGCTGCGTGCTTCATTCGAACATAGCGTAGAAAACATTGTTCGGATATTCCCACACGAGATGACTGTTATCTTATCTTCTGCTGGACAACAACATGATTACAAGTGTACCACAATGAAAATAAGCCACCGGAAGCACAGCTGCCTCCACGTTCAGGTTGAGCACGCAGCCACGCCCCTCGCGCCCCTGGGACATGGAGTGTAAGAGCCCGGTAATCAATGTAATTTTTTCTAGCCAGAAGCTGGGCTGTGTGAAGTCCTTACTGAGTGCGATGATCCGCCTGGTTTCTGGAACACCGAGAGGTTGAAGCGCAAGTTCATATGGGTGGATACTGAGTATGAACCGGTTTATGTGAAGGTATCAGCTAATCCACGTATCCAAAATTCAAGTATTAGCGTGTGTTTAGATACATTCTTCTGATTAGTCTGTCTGTAAGGTGCTCCTATCGTTTATAAGGAAGTACTGTGTGGATGGTCCTCCCACAGTCAAGAACCGTTTTTTGACGCGGATACTCCATATACTGCGATTGCGGCTGAGTATGCGGCGCTTGCAGCGTGCCATATATTTTGGCAGATCTTTTGATCGCAGCAGGGCAAATCATTGTTGGGGAATCCCCAAGGAAGGGGTTTCGTATTTAGTCACCGGGAGAGGGGAGTCGTATTTGAGCTGAGAAAAATTTATGGGGGGGGGGTCGTAAGTGCTCGTTGTTGGGAGAGGAGGGGTCGTATTTCCCTTCTGGCCTTCTGAGAGAGGTGGTTGACTCTTCCGATTCACGATTTTCCTGTTTTATGTGTACTATATACCCCCCTCCCCCCTGGACAGCAAAATTTTTGGGAGAGCTAAGAAAATTTCTGGGAAAATCTGAAAAAGTGGTAGGAAGTTGGGGAAAATCTAAGGAAGGGGGGGTCGTACTTCCCTCGCGGTTTTCCCCGTTTCACATGTGCTATTTACCCCAACCCCCCCCCCCCCCACCTCGACAGCTCGGTGAGGAGGGCACAAGGCCAGAGAGGTTGGGGGGGGTCGTACCAACCCTAAAAAAAGGGGGGTTCGTACGGACTCGATGAAAATCCCCACCAATGATGTGCCCTGGATCGCAGTCGCTCTCTCAGGTCTGTACTCCGAAGACCTTGTTGCAACCGGCGGCGGCCAATATTTAAGTGGAGTGCAAAATGCGTGGTTTTCGTGGCCATGGTCGCTGTCTTGTTTTCAGGACTGGTTTCTATGAAATACCGCAGCACTGGCAGCACCGTGGCGTTGATTATAGAGGCTCTACGGTCAGAATCGTTAATTTGCCCCTTCACGAATTTTTTGGAAAGCTGCCTATGCTGCATGTCTTCTGAGGCTTATTTCAGAATGGACATTGTTCAATATGTTAAGTCACACATCGAAGAGCAACTTCTGCCAATTTCATTATTTCCGCGTCACACCCTTGGTTCACCGTCATCTGCGTCTTGGAAGTATAAATTTCCGAGCCAAACTTCTGATCACTCATATAGAGCTCGTTTATTATATCGTCCACTTCGGCTGTGTTATTAAGTAACAGTTTGGCTAACAAACGCTGCCGCGCGCACGACGCAGTGAACTCACGGTGGAGCTTACCATCATCGACACGATATCATCACTCTTCCCCTTGAACCTTGTACTCCCGTCCTCCTTTTAATTTGACTGAGTTCCGCACCTCCTCGACTTGCCAGTTTTTAAAATTTTACCGTTTCATAGAACATACCTTATATCCTTCTAGATATAATCCGCTAGGTATGTCTGTGTGTGTCTGTCTGTCTGTCTGTCACGAAATTCATAGCGACCGTCCCAGTAGCTGTAGGAAGTTGATTCCAAGCAGTGATATGGGGCTGTGATGGGTACACTAGTGGCGGGTGCAGGGAGTGAATCGTTGAGATCTCGTTTACGGCGTTTGATGCTCGATCTTCCGTTCTCAGCAAATCACTTCATATATAGGCTCTGAAATATGCTCTGAGAGCTTGCAGCACGCTTTGTTGACGTGACTCTTTCCAAGAGAGTAGCGCTAGGATCCATTTCCACAGCTCTCCGTTTTTCTAATCAAGTGGTTGCGGGAGCTTTGAGCGTTGTAGTATAATATGGTCGTGCAAAAGGTGAAGGGTCTGGCACCTGGACAAACCCTCAACAAGATATTTGTTGTCTTCGGATGGGTTGTCTAGTTGGCTCCAGCTATGAACTTCAAGGACAGCTTTCAGTTGTTCGCTGTGTAGGTAGGGGGGAGGGTGTAGGCCTATGCTTGTCGCACTTCAAGATTTGTTTCCTCACACCCATTTAGGTGGTGGTCTGAGTCAGTATCGAGTGCTGACTGCTACCACTACTATCAGTACCACTGCATTACGTAGAATAGGCTCCAGCAACGACTGGTTAAAGGAAGAACCCGCGATTACTCGCCATCTCAGATGGTGGATTAGGGGGTTCCATATAGACGACAAGGGGTTGAGTAACTCGACTGTGAACAAAAAAAGGCGTCTGACAGGTTTTTCGAACACGGAGTCTCTGTGGTCAAGACGGTAAAAAATCGAGGAGCCGTTCTCCATTCTCACTTCGGTTGGTAGATCTGTGGAGGCCCAAGTCGCCAGTCGTCGTCACACTTTGTGCCAATGGTATTAGAGTCGCCAACAACATACTTGTAATAGCTTCTCTCATTCTGAACTGTCTCTCCCAGGAGTTGTCAAACTTCGCATTCCCTGTCTGCAGTTGTGGAGGTTGGCGCATATTCGTTGATGATGGATATGGCACTCTGGTTTCTCGCTTGAAGGTTGCGAACAACGATACTAGGGCGACGATTTCGTGAGAGTCGACTAGATGACCACTGCCGGGTTCACGAGGACTCCAACACCTCCGACGTTCATGCTATCCACCATGGCTCCAGCGATAAGCAGCTCCCTGTGTTCGCTTTTTGTAATGGCTTCCGTTAGCCCTTTGTCTCTTGTACGACGATGTCGTGTTTGATCTGACCGCTTCTGAACAAAAGCATTTGAAAATCAGCTTCCGATACCAGCACACAAAGAGGCTGTCATCATGTCGTTGGGTGTGGGAGTTTCTGCGGTTTCGGTTATTCCGATGACGTCCTGACTCCCACACGAAATTAGATGGGCGCTCATCAGTGGTGGCTATTCCAGACTTTCAAGTAAAGCGTATCCGCTATGCGTAGGGTAGTCACGCAGTTTCTGCCATTGCCACAGTAGAGCCAGAGGACAAATAACCTGCTTAAAAGCAAAAGAGTATGACAGCAGACAAATAAGCATCTAAATGCTTCTTCGAGATCTGGGGCAAGATTGAGTGGTAAGGTTACCTCATGACCATCCATTTCCGAGGGTAGATCCAAGTCCAAGCGTGGATTTTTTTCTTGCTCTCTTATTGTCCATCCAGAATCGGTCGATACGCTGCAACTGTATATCAAAGCTTTCAGACGACGCTTCCTGAAGAGTTAGTCGGTGATCATTCCTGTATGCCTCGTATACGCCGCACAGTTGACCATTTGACAAATAATTATGATGGTAAGTGTCAGCCAAGAACTTGATATCATTGAAATTTCCCTTGTTGATTCAGGTGATTTGCTACTGGTAAGTCACGGGGCTCCAATAGCGTCACTGCATCAGATATGGGGTACAAACTTCACTTACGTTGGACAGGCGACTGTTTCAAAATTTGTCCAGTCAAAGGAGAGAGTTCGTATGGAGTTCAGCTCCGACTCCAGTCATCTATCTGATAGGAGTAATCTCAGGCATTTCTAATACCTTAAAAGCTTTGTAAAGTTGTAATCGGTTTGATAATCGCTTGATTCAAATGATTTAATTACATTTAAACGGATTAATAAGTCACTGCTTGAATAAAGTTTTTCTCTGGAATTGTGACTGAAACTGTGCATAGAACTGTGCGCGCACATTCCCATCCTGCCCGCAGAATCAGATCTCTAATAAGCTCCTATCAGAGCTGTTTTGGATGCTCCTGGCATCCAAAACAGCTCTGATAGGAGCTTATTAGAGATTTGAGGGCATGGGCTGCCCTGAAAACTTTCCAGGGGCCATGTCCCCGACCTATCCCCGACTCGTCTACGCCCTGGGAACTTACCTACCAGGACTGCTATAGCGAAATGCGCATTCGAAATCTCCGGAAACGATCGATCGCAGGACAGCGGCATGGTTCGAAGCGCAGCTAGAGCAGATTTTCACCAATCGTAGAGGACTCAAGATTACACCACTGTTGGAACGAGGCCGTCCTGGCTCCCTCCCATCCGCGCCGCGTGAAACACCCCTGTATGGACTATCTTTGTACTCACTACTCATAGCGGCCCTCACCCTGCCGCTCTCTCTGCCCTCAAACAAAAGTTTCACCGGAGCTGAATAGCGCCGACTCCGCGGCATGAATATCGCTTTCTCGGTGCCAGATTACCATTGAATGGAAGCTTCTCCGATTAGGGTAAAGGGATTGAACGCTAAAATCATTACCGGCGGCGCTGATGCCAAAAATCAGTGCCGTATTCGAGATTGAGATTTCATAGAGCGTCAGTAGCAGGTCTACATCCGTTTAGGTGGAAAAAGCAGCGGCGCTAGATTGTACCGGCATATGGGCGTCATATTCGTTATCAAGAGAATAGCCAGTACGGGCTAAGATCCAGCAGAAGTTCTTTGGGTTTTTGAAGCCAGAGTGGTTGAACAGGTCAGTTTTCTCAGCTGTACAGTCTACAAGTCTTTGTAGTTACTCTGGATGACTCGTCTTCCTATTCTTTGAGGCAGTGACTTTACGTGTCGGCTTGTCGGTCTGCAATTATGTGTGTAAGTGTGTGCAGTCGTCATCTGGGCAGTTGATTAGACGGTCGTCGAAGAGTCGCAGACGCGGCTGCAGCAGCGACCGCGTACGTAGGAACTGTTGGCGGCGATCAGCTGTTTCCGGCCTGGTTTAGTCATTTTCTCCTTACTTTTCACTGTTTTTGGCTTGGCCGCGTCTGTGATCCTTTCACCGCCTAATCGACTGCCCAGATGACGACTGCATGTATTTCGCTAATCGCAACTTAACCTACGGTTGAGAAGCTTTTTCTCTCAGTTACTGTGTAGCGATTAGTCATCCGCCGCTCAAGTTCTCAGCCTCTTATCTTTTGGCGGATCAGTGAGCAATGCTGCATTATAACGCTTCAGAATAACCTTTCTCTTTAGATTATGCTTGCATACTTCTTCATGATATTCGGTATAGAAGGAGGTCGACTGGATGATTGGGGCCGAGTCTGATTTGAGCCGTTCGAGACGACCAAGACGATCGACATAGAGGTGCGAAGCGGGTGAGTACTCGCAAGAGATAAGTTTTCGACCTTGCCCGATCACTTTGTGAGCCGCAATAAAATATCAGTGAAACCTTGAGTCCTGTACCTTCAGATGCGTGGCCAGTGACTGCTACAAGTCACTGTAAGACGAGCATGTTATCATGACGTATCAAAGGTATAAGAATCCAAGATAAACTGGTGCATCGGCCGGAAAAACTGCTTGCGTGGAATCGTGCGGGGCCCGGGGATGTGACTGCTTTTCCTTGAGCTCTGGTTGCCTTTTCTATCGGATCTACGTTGAACCGCTGAATAGTGTCGTATACGAAATCTTCCACTGTAACAGGTGGACAGAGACGGCGAAAATTCTCATCACTCACGTGGACAGAACTAGGGACAAGACATCGACTACCACCACGGTAATGACCCCTAACATACCCAAGAAACTGAATTCCTTCAGCATCACGCTATCCACGTTATCTCTCCCACCGCTTTCCTCTGCTCAACACTCAATTTATCACGGACTCAAGACGCGTAGCGATGTGGAGAACGACTGCAAAACCCGCACTGCAATGCTTGGAATTTTACTAGCGCTCAAAATCTTCAATGACCAGTTTTCGAGAATTGTGGTTGCCAACCTGCAGAAACGAGAGCGAACTGCAGATGCACAGAATTCCCTGTCGGGCTCTTGTACAACGACCTCAGGAATCAGCTACCTGCCACTTCCCTTCCTTGACAACCCACCATCAAGGGAGTTCAGTTATAGCTCATGCATCACAGCTGGTCATGTCAGAATTCGTCATGAGTTTCGAAGACATCTTCGAACAATCAATACCTGATTGATGATGCCATCTGCAAAATTAATAACACAGAACTCATAGGTTGCTACAACTGCGCGAAAGGAGCCTTCGCTGAGATTGAAAGAACCACATCGTCTCGAGATAATGTTGAAGGGACCTGTGGTCAAACCGGATTCTCCATACCTCGCAACTCTACAGGGAGTGTATCAACGAAGCGCTTCAGTTTCTCTGAGGCCCAGATTCATACAGCCTGTTCAAATTCCTGTGGTGAGTACCTGACCTACGGGGAGTTCTGTTTACTGGTTCCATACAGGAAATCCTAGAACAGTAGCTCACGGGGAACGCCAACGCCGAGCGCTGTAATTCCATGGCCGGATTTTTACCACATCGCTACGGTATTCCTTCAGTGGTATAATACACTCCTAGCAGCGAATCTGGGTCTACTAATCGTCCCTGGACTCACTTACTTACTGACCACTTCCGCATTCCCTTTGGATGTGCCTCCTCGGACCAGGAATGGTAATCGCAGTGATACGAGCTCTATGCAGAATGCTTCCGAAGACACCAGAATCATAAAAGGCACACTAAGCAACATTAAGCATCACAAAGACCAGCTTGTTGAATAATAGGGTAGAATCAAGATATTCCTCGTTGTACATACTCATTTCTATATTAGTGCTCAATACATAAGTAGATTTATCGCTCCAGGTCGATTCATAATGCCGGAAGATAGCACCTTCTTGAAAGATTTCCGCTTCTGGCCAATGTCCATCAAGAATCGCAGTCGGACAGAAATTTGGAAACGGACATGAGTGTGACCCTCCACGAAATACACCAAGAACTCAAGGCGGCAAGAGACATCGATGACCTTGTTGCACCACCTGATTAACACCACTTGTGCCGATATCAAGGGAGAAAAACTTGCTTGTTGCACAATCGCTTTTTGCAAGCAGCGAATACCAAGGTAGACAAAATCGTGTGTCCTTTGTCACGATACCACTTAAGGACTCCGTTTTCCTATCTCTCACCAAGAGTGATCAACTCTTCGCAGGTAGAAGAGAAAATTGGGAGCAGCAGAGTTGGAACTTATGCAATATAAGGCAGAACAAGGTCATGACTCTAGTCGACCAGGAAGTGGGAAGTTGGAACACATGATCTATAAATCAAACCAAGCAACAAAGTCGCAAGAGAAGGAAAAGACTGAAACTCGTAAAGAGACAACCCCGTGAAGAAGCCACGCAGTCTCCGAGCACTCAGGAATTAGTACACTACTCCACTGCTCAATTCAGACCACCCTTATCGAAACAAGATCTGTAGAAACTCAAGTTCAGATGAAGCTGACGCCGAATCACATAAAGACGAAACCAGGAGAAACCCACAACAAAAAAGGAATCATAGCGACAATTCCGAGGGAAACAGCAACGAAGGTGAAAGTGAATATCGGATGAGGACTACCTAATACCAACTTATTCACGAGAGTGCCCAACGAGAGGACGAGAAAGACACATCTGAGGATGAAAATAACAAGGGAAAAAAACTCGAAGTCCAGCTACCCAAGGTCAATCGAAGAACGAAGGTAGACAGACTGGAGCAGATCTCAGAGAGCTCGAAGAAGGATTACGTGTCAAGAAACAGAAGATGCACCTAATGCTTAGGATTTTGTGATCCGTACTCAAGATGTAAAGACGAAGAGAAGAACTGCTGGTACTATGACGTCGTAAGAGGCACAGTTCTACGGTTAATCATCCCCAAGGACGACGGGCACCATAAAGCATTGTGCACGATTCCAGATTCGGTCAGAATAAGAGAGGCCATCCAAGAAGTAAGGCGCGAGCTGGACCAAGCCGAGAAGCAGCAGAATCAAAAGCCGCGCTGGGAGTGTCGCTAAGCGCAACTTAACTTACGGTTACAAGCTTTTTCTCTCATATACAGTTACTGTAGCGATAAGCGAGCCGCTCAAGTTCTCAGCATCTTATCTTTTGGTGGGTCAGTGAGCAATGCTGCATTATGACGCTTCAGAATAGCCTTTCTTCGGATTATGCTTTACATACTTCATCATAAATTGTACGATATAAAATGGAGGTCGACTGGTGATTGCTATTGTCTGTGTCTAGATGCCGTTCGAGGTCGATCATTTCGGTTAACGTTCTGACCTCTAAGACGTGAAGTGTTGAGCACTCAAAACGGACAAGATTTGAAGTCCTTGCCCGATCACTTTGTGGGCCGTAATAAAAGATTAGTAAAACCTTGAGTTCTGTCCCTTCAGAAGCGTGACCAGTGACTGCTACAAGTCACTGTAAGGCGAGCAACTTATCAAGACGTATCAAACATATCAAAGATTAAAAGAATCCAGATAATGTTTGTCCTTCCGCAAAATGCTTCACGGGATTAAGCAGGCAACTGAAAGGAGAAAAAGGCCGCTAGCCAATCTGAAGCCAGTTGCAGTTGTATGAATCTCATGTTTTGATTGTGTCTCCTCCTTTATATAAGACAATCATTTAGCGCTCTCCGAGCCATTGCACGAGCTGTTTGCGTGGCAGCCGAACGTGAGCGAGTGCAGGAGGCGGCGAAGGGGATGCGGAGGGGTGGGATGAGTGGAGGGGGGGTTGGTGGGGGGGTTTGGGAGTGTTACATGTGCTCGAACGAGCACACCACAAACGGTGAAATTAGATGCCTCAGTGGCAACCAAGAGGAGAAAAAGGCGAAGGGGCGATGCGGAGGGGTGGGATGAGTGGAGGGGGGTTGGTGGGGGAGGGTTTGGGAGTGTCACATGTGCTCGAACAGAGGCACACCACAAACGGTGAAATTAGATGCCTCAGTGGCAACAAGAGGAAAAAAGAGAGATCACCCGCTAGCGGAGTTGTGATTCGTTCCATGTTGTAGTACTAATTAAAGGTATTATTTTGAAGGTGGTGATACGATTCACTACATAAAACAACCATTTGGCGTGTTCCGAGCCATTGCTGCTGTACGCCAGGCAGTTTGAAGTGAGCAGGTGCAAGCGGCAGGGGAAGGGGTGGGGGAAAGGGGGGAGGATGGAGTGGGGTTAGTGGGGCTGTGGTATGGTGGGGGGGGTGAATGTAGAGAGTGCTCGAACAGAAGCACAACGCAACGACGGAAAGCATAAATTCATCAGTGAAAACGATAAGAGGATAAGAGGAGGGATGAACCGCTAGCAGATTCGCGATCCATTCCATGTTGTAGTATCGTAGTATCAATTCGAGGTATTGCTCTGAATGTGATAATACGGTTCACTACGTAAGACAACCATTTGGTGAGCTCCGAGCCCTTGCACGAGCTGCACGCTTAGCTTAGAGGTATCCTACTATATATAATCCGCTATGTATGTCTGTAAGTATGTGTGGGATGTCTGTTTACGTGTGCGTCATTTTATGCCAAGTAACTCATAGCGAGCGTCACAGGACCGGTAGGATGACAGTTCTGAGAAGTGATATACACGGCAGCACGGAAACACTTTCGGTGGGTGGAAGAAGCTGATAACTTCTGATAACACTCGATAGGTGCCTTAGACGCGGAGGGTTACCAAGTTCGTAACGCAGGTTGCAGCAACTGTGGACCTTGGTTCCAGGAACTGATATACACGGCAGAACGATAACACTTTTGGTGGGTGACAGTAGCGGATAACTTCAGATATAATCCGATAAGGGGCCCTAGACGAGGACGGTCACCGAATTCGCAGCGCAGGCTGCAGCAACTGTGGAACTTTGGTTCCAAGAAGTGATATACACGTTAGGACGGGAACCCTTTCGGTGGGTGACAGAAGATATCAACACCTGATAAGATTCGATAATACTCAACAGCGATTCAGTTGCCGTGCTTATCT
>MU915763.1:0-16028 GCA_036418165.1 Cooperia oncophora
CCTATATTTTTCTCGTCGCGCAATCTCCATAGCCAAAATTCTTCAGTCGCAAAGTATGAACACAGCCTAACGAAGGTTGTTGATGAGAGGATCTTGCTTGTTTGCGTGCTTACTAAGAAAAAAAAATCCCTCGCTCCCACAGTCTTGGCCCAAGAGAGCGCCAGATGAGGATGTGGGAAGGGCAGTCTTCGTTTTGCCGCGTAACCTCCTTCAACTACCAGAGTCCGACGGAAATTGGGAATGGCTTGAGGAGATGTGATTTTTGGAGCCCTTTATAGAGATATCGCGCCTAAAATTCAGTAGACAGCTTATTTTCTTTTCCTCCAGGCTATCGTTTTCGTTTTTTTTTCGTTTTTTTTTCGTTTACAAGGCTCATGAAGTAGTATGATTACCATTATTATCATAGAAACCTATTTTAGGATTCGATGGCGTTTCAATTGAAGAAATTGCAGCAGCTATGCAGCAGATGCAGGATCGCTTCTAGGTGTGATATTTTATCATTTTGAGGCTTAATTGAGTCATTAGAGGCACAATTCCACGATGAACATACGGGCGGGATTAGGCGTACCACTGTGCCTTTCCCACTAGTGCATTTCAATCATTCGAGTAAGAATGGTGCACCAATGAGGAAAGCATTGTTACGTCCGATTCCGAACTCATAGTCTGCGTAGAATGTCACTTCAGGCGAAAGTTCGCTTAATGGCTGGAAACGAGCTTTCTCCAACCACGTATTCTGATTATCTGGCCTGCTCGCTGCTCGAAATTCTTTCATTTTTAGGGTTTATTCCACCGACTCAAGCTCACCAAAGGTTCAGCCGTCTACTAGTGCTAAAGCTGAGAAGAAGAAAACCGTGTTTCTGCCCCGAACATCTTTCGTGAACCATGTGAAGTCGTCCGAACGCGGTTTACTTGATCAGCAGCTGGCTAGTTCTAGCGGCTTATCGACTCTGTACGAGTGGCAGCGAGGACAAGTCGACCGTAAGGAAATGTATGTCATATTTACTGTTAGACTTTTCACTTTTTGTTCCTTTTTCATGATCACAAATCGTAATACGCCATAGACAATCCGCCCCCCCGTAATACGCCGTGCAGGTGGGCATAGCATGCGACGTCGCGCGTAAACTACGATGTTTCTATGCCGTAAACGGCGTCAGTAGACAATGTATAGCCAGAAATAGCCGTACATTTACACGATGTTGTAGTCTACATGTAATCTGGTGCTTCAATCGACACAAATGCAAATTATCCTGTTGACTGTACGTTCGCGACGTAGCGGCCTATTACGGTTGTGTCCTCCTCCACCCCACTACGCCCGCGGGTCGGTGTGCGAACAGCGAGAAATTTCTATCGCAATCTTCCGACCTCCATTGCAATCACAGAGCCGGTATGCTCCCATGATCGCACCCGTTCGTGTCCGTTTCCTTCCGTCCCGTCCCGTTCTAGCCTTTCAGAGCTTTCTGGGAGTCTCAAAACGACTATTTCATACCTTTTTTTGTTGAGGGGTGTTGTGTGCAGACTGTGTCCTGGCTGGAGTCTCAACCACTTGGAAGCAGCGTACATAATCGTTGTGCGAACCCATCAGGGGAGGGGCTGGTATTCGATCCCTGTGTGGTGGGGGTCGTAACTGGATCCGAGAATTTCTTCACAATAGTTGGCTTTCCCGTTTTATGCATGTTATACTCCCCTATCCTCTCGTTTGCTGGCATTGAAGCTACTAGAGGTGGTAGTCCCGGAGGAGAGGAGGAGGAGGGGGTGGGGGTCGTTTGACACTATTTGACCTATCCAAAAATGTACCTTACTTGGTAATCCTAAATTTCGGAAATGCTGCCGACAGCAATGTGAAGTGACTTCAAACAAAGTAGACCTGAATAAACCGTAACACTTGAAGTTTTCTTGAAGATAATGTGAAGGTTCCGTTTAGTTTTGAACTGCTGGATGGTCCTCCATATGCGAATGGTGTGGTGCATACTGGACACGCTATCAATAAGATTTTGAAAGATTTCATCGTTAAGAGCAGGATTGCTCTGGGATACAGGTATATTTCTTGATGAGTGTTGTCGATAATGACCAATGTCCTAGTCCAGGCCACATGAAGTAACCCATAAGCCTATTCTCGTCATCCTGCATTCCAGGGTCCGATTTCGTCCAGGTTGGGATTGTCATGGTCTTCCTATTGAGCTGAAGATTAGCAAAAGTGTACAGGTACCTGTAACTTATTGAACTTCTGTTGTTTCTTCTAGGAATCCTGTTCAGGGGAAGTCACCTCTGGAGATCAGAGCGCTGGCTCGGCAAGTAGCGAATGAAGCTATTGGAAAGCAGCTAAATTCATTCAAGTGAGTATTATATTTTCTTTGCGTCTGTAATTTCACAGTGAAGAGAAGCTACAGCAGCGTCTGGAAAACGTATGCTTGTTTTTGCGTGACTTTTGCTCAGTTAATTTATATTTATATCTCCTATTACAATTTTATCTTCGTTTTTTGTAGTACACCTGTCTTCTTCGGTCCCACTGATTGAATGAATACATGAATTTGCCACTCGGCGTTTTGAGAGAATCACTGTTCTGAGCGAATCGGTGATTCAGGATAATCGACGTTTAAACGGAAGGGAGAGCATAGGTATCGATCTGGCTTCGGGAGAATCAGCGTTTTGAGCGAACCGCGTTCTGAGCGATAAGCATAGCATAGATATCGATCGGCATAACGCAGATCCGGTGAAAATGCTGATTCTCCCAAAACCCTTAGCGACAGGCGCCGGTCAATTTTTATACTATCCTTTTCGCTCAAAATGCCGATTCGCTCGAAAGATTGATTCTTCGGAAGAGCCAGATCTGTACTTGTACTATCTTTTTCGCTCAGAGTGTCGACTCGCTCGGAAGGCAGATTCCCCCAAAAGCCGCTTCCCTCTTAAAGCCGCCAGTCTGTGGACGGCAGCTTTCAAAAAACAAGGGGGGGCGGCGTAGAAAACAGTGGTACTTAGCAATAGTTAAGTGCTTCCACTCACACAGCAGCGTGGAGTATGCCTTTAAAGTGCCCTAAATAATTTCTGTAAAATCTCATATGCGCAGTTCCTTTCTACTTATTTAGACGATGGGGTGTGTCGGCTGCGTGGTCAGAACCATATCTTACTATGGACTCGATGTACGTCTCGGAGCAGTTACGATTGTTTGCGAAGATGGTCGAAAAGGGAATTATCTACAGGGCATTCAAGCCCGTTTATTGGTTCGTATTATCGTCATTCTAAATTTTTTTTTGTCAGAGAAACATTAAGCGATTATCTGAGAAGTGAAGTGCCTTTCCCTGTTCAACCAGGGCAGATCTGCTGACGCAAAGGATTACCACCCAAATACTTGTGATTATTTGATGTTGTTGGTGTCCCCGCCCATATGTACGCCATGCGGCCGTGTCGTGGGTTATGCGTCCCTGTTATCGAGCCCAGCGATCACTATCTCGGTGGGAGGACGCAGTCGAAGAGGGCGTATGGCAAACTATCTCGAGCCTCATACTTTCTTGCTGTGCATTTTCGAAAAGCGGAGGTGTTTTTTCACGGCTTCATACCTCCGAATTGTATACTCGGGAGGATTCTCACTTCTCAGGTGATCGCACATAGAGCCTTTAAGTAGAGTGCTATTCTGTAGGTCACCAAGTTCTCGCACTGCGTTGGCGGAGTCAGAATTGGAATATAATGATAAACATACGAGCACTGCTGTTTATTTCCGATTCAAAGTCAGTTATGTGGCTCTTTCTTGCGATTGGGTGCTTCGCCCCAAACATCTGTTAAGGTAATCGACATCAGCTTGAAGGATCTCGCAGTTTCAACCGATTTTGGATCAAAACCAGTTGTTATCTACTCTCTTGTGAGTCCTCTCTCGATCATTGCTTTGATTTTTCAACGCTAACAAGTTGGAGTGGACCACACGGCGAGACTATGCTCCGCGATTATGCTCGTCTGCGCTATCTGCGAAGAAGAAATTGTCACTATACGAAAGGCGCAGAAGAACAGAGCTACTCACGCTTCCGTGTGGCCCAACTGCGTTAATGCCGAACTTTCGATTGCAGTTTTCTTGATCGAGCATGTCTCCACTATATTCGGAGACATCAGGAGGCGGTAGCGTAGTTAGGAGGGGGACGACCACTTGGCCGCGCCTCTGTACCCCTTCTCTAAAAAGGTCCAAGGTAGGAGCGCAGACAACCAGAGTCCGGCAGATGGTCTCGTAGAGAATGCAAATTCCAGCCTGAGCCTTGATTGGAGGAAGTGATACAATGGCGCGGCCGAATGGTATCCCCTCCTTGTTCAACTCAATAAGCACGTTAGCGCGTTTGGATAACAGTGCCTCAACAGGCTTTTTCACCATAGATATGGACTTCAACGCCCTGGACGCTTCCTCTCAATAATGCCATATGTATCTCTCCAGGCTCAACATATGCGGTTGTACGTTTCGACGATACTGTCAAGTAAGCTGGTTATTTTTTATTAAATTGGAAAGAAAATAATGTACAATTGAGGGTGCCAAAATAATTCTCTCATAAACTCAAAACAGCGCCGGCGAAGTTACTCGATTATGCCCTTTATATAATACGCCACTGCGGCTCTGCCGATCGTGTGGAGAGCAATTGTGGGTATCCCCTTGACCGGAACAGGGCATAGCGTATGATTGGGAATGATCGGTTCCCTTTTTAATGTTTTGAGGGATTTCGACGTTTTTCGCTGCGAATGAGAGAGTTGAGCTGTTTCCACATTTGCCTCATGAAGCTCCCACAGATTCTCTGCCTCCACCCTTACGGTTCAACAATCCGTCAGAGCTGAGGAAAATACAGTTTTGTAGAGTTCGGTTTATCAGCGGAATGAAAGGACGCCATCCAGGCCCAAGTACGGAAAGTGCACGGCGGCCAAATCTATTATTTTCAGTTGTTGAAGCAGGTACGAGATAACAACTGGTAGAAAACTGTAGATGTAGAATTGGTAGAGTGATACGATGATATGGTCTCGTCAGCTCGCTTCAGTAGCTGGCCTAGAAACGGTTTGGCACCGCGTCAAACTCATCCCGCCTGACACGCCCCTTCGTCCGCAGCGAACTAACCTATATACTTACTCTGCTGTGAAGTTTCCTGAATGATCTCGTCAGCATTGACAATGGCTGAAAAAACTGTGGGAAACCCACAGGTTCACCATTACTTTCTTTCTAACTGATATTCCTGTAGTCTAACTTGTGTTGCGCAGGCTTCCGATTGCTGAAGGGTAATGCCTCGTTGCTGAAGCTTTGCTCCCCTCACTTACGAATGCCATAGGAAGGCCTGCTACAGTTCTCGGTCGCTTCAAAGGAGAGGTACTGCTCGGGAAACACTACAAGAGTTGCTGGTAAGGGCCCAACAATTGAAGAAGTTTTCAAAGAGCTATGAAGCAATGTCGAGTGCTGGTCAGGAGGTCCATGTTTACGGCGTCGCGAGGAGTAGTGTTTCCTAACAAGTTGTTTGTACATGCTGCCATTCTCACGTCTGATTGACAACGAAAACCTGATGGCACGTGACGTTTCTTTGCGAATTTGGCCGCAGTCGCGCAGCGTGAATTCCTGACCCCGCTTTAGAATGTCAACCTTATCGTTAACTTTTTGCTGTGTATCGATTTTTTATTTCGTGTAAAAATTTTCATATATCTCCATGCAAGAACTTACCCTGCTGTTCAGTTTTATTTGTTGATTTTGAAGGTATAATGAATTGGCTCTACCGATCTTGGCCGGTGATCATGTGACGATGGCGATGGGGAAATGGCCCTTCTGTAGCATACCTCTTTTTGCCCATGGTTCACTGAATTATCAGGTTTCGTAATTTTCCCGTTTTCGGGTTGCCTTGATAAGTATGAAAATGTTTGAAATGGGGCTCAAATTTTATTCCTTGGCTGTCTCTGCCTTTGCCTGTCTTTTTTCAGTTACCTAAAGACATCCCCGCGCTCAAGCAATTAGTGGGCATCATTTCCTATACAAGTAGTCTGGCCCTCAGTCTTCAAGACCGTCTCGACTTCGCGGCTTCACAAGCGACTATTGAAGCTAGAGGTTGCAGAATATCGCTTTGCCGGTGTAAAACAAGCGGTCGAGCCGGAGAACCGTCCAGAGAGGCTACCGGGAGCCCTCACGGCGTTCTCTAAGATTTTTTTACTTTTCTCTTCCTCGTGAGTCACTTAGCGACTGTAGGTTCGTTATTGAACGCCATTACCTTGAGTATGTAATCGCGGGGTTTATCTTTAACGTTTTCGAGTTTGCCATGGGTGTATGATAGATAGCCGTCGAAAACTTGAGAAGGTCCCTGATAACTTGAAGTTGAGATCGGTTTTGATGTTGGTTTAGTTCCGGTTCAATTTCGGCTCGAAGCCGCGAATTCCAGATAGCTGTGGACGGGAACTATAAGGTTGAAAGTTTTGGATGAAGGATGGTCGTTACACAAGGCATCTTGGGACCGATCTTGAAGGAAAAGACGTGCTTGGTGAAGGACAGCGTGAGGTTATAAGGTTTGCCTTTCCAGCCATACGATAACTAATTGGTACACTACCAATTGAGTACTTTCCAATACACACACTAAGTTATAATGACATCACCCTCTGGAATTTCTTTTGCTGTTCGCTGAGCTTTATCTCTCTTGCTTATTATGTCTAAGTCTTGTTGCTGCTCAATCAAATATTTTTCATTTTGATCAAGTTCTGTCAATCTACTCTCGAATCTTTAACAAGCCAATACTTTCTTCTCTTTATTAGACATTCTTCTGCGCATCGTAGCTCTTTTGTTCTAGTTTTTTGCGCTTTATTTTCTCTAACGTTCCCTCCAGATCTCTTTCTGGATTTCTTATATTTGTATATTTTTTATCGCTGTTTTTCCTTACGTCATTCTGATAGGAACTGCAATTCTCTCAGAGCGCGCTTATACTTCGGTGGTCGATCGCGCGATCCAACCGCTCGAGATGCTCCTTTCGCCGTTGCCAAGGCGATCGATGCTAAGTATTAGGTTGTCCGGAAAGTTCTCAGCGTTTTGGGTGTTTCACTTTAAACGATCGTAACTTTTTAATACTCATCGGATTTAATCGAAATAGGCACCATTCGAATCAGCACACTTTTGCCAATGTGACAGCAGTCGAGAAATCCCATCAAAGTAAAAAACTGGGTGGTCGAAAATTCACGAAATCCACTAAGGCTTTTTTGCCTGGTCCTGATTGATGAAGTATTTTCCAGCAAGGGAGTTCTGAAAATGTTAGAAAAGGTGATAGTCGGTTGGCGAAAGGTCTGAAGAATATGGCGGTTGAGGTAGAACTTCAACCCCAATTCGTTCATTTTGGACATAGTGGATTTGTGAGTTGGGCGGGCGTTGTCATGCAAAGGAATCGGACCCTTTCTTTTGATAAGTGTTGGCTGCATCTGACAAAATTTTCGGTACAATTCGTCGATTTCTTCACAGTAGGGTTCTGCTGTGATGGTTTGGCCTGGTGATAAAAAGTTATAGTGGATCACACCAGCCGATGACCACCAAGCCGTGACCAGAATCTTTTTTTCGTGAGGGTTCGGCTTTAAAATTACCTCGGTGGTTCGTCGAAATCCAACCACTGTCCGGAACGTCTCCTGTTATCATACATGACCCATTTTTCATCACAGGTGACAATTCGGTCCAAAAACAGGTCGTTTCTGCTGCGCAAAAGCAATGCAGAAGGAACTCGAGACGTGCCGATTCCTGCCGGTCACTCCGATTGTGGGGCACCCAATTGTCGAGTTTTTTCACCTTCCCAATGCGTTCCAGACCATCTGCAACAGTGGATTTGCCAAGGCCTAGCTCTTTCTGCTATCTCTCGAACTGTTTGGGATGGGTCAGCCTCCAAAATCCCCTAAAATCCTCGTCAGATATTGCTTTAGGTCGAACCGCTTGTATGGGTTCATCTTCAAGGCTGAAATCTCCAGAACGAAATTTGTTGAGCCATTGCCGCACAGTGCTTTCTCTAGCACTATTGGGCCCCCACACCTGGTTAATTTGTTGAGCTGTTTCGATTGCGGATTGCCCCAATTTATAGTCGAAGAAAAAAATCGTCCGAAGTGCTCTTTTCACATGCTTGAAAAAATCTTGAAAAAAGGGGGTTTATCAAGCAATGGAAACGGCAATTATACCATCAGATAGCGCAAGAAATTCTCTACAGGATGTGCTACTGACAAGGGAGGTCGTTCAGGCCGTGGTGAGCTTTTTCAAAACGGTTTGTTGCATGTTGGGGCATGCGAGGACCACAGCGATGGGGTTCATTTTTGCTAAACGGTTTTGGGAATGTCAAAAAAAGGTCAAAAACAATTCGAAAAGAATGGGCTTTTTAAACCACCTTATTCCCCTCTATTCTAGCTGTAGCGTTGACAGTGTATAGTATGTAGGGTATTCTTTGAGCAGGCATGAAGAACAGCGCAAAATAAGGTCAAAATCCAAATGGTCTACTTGGCATGCGGTGAGCTCCATTGGAGTTTTTCGGTCATCTGCGCATATCTCTTCAACAGGTCCTGTATCGCAGTGTTCGCAGTGGCAGTTGGTGGTGGTTGGATTAGTGCGACGTTGACGTGTGGTTTGTGGATCGATCCCCTCGACTCGGTTCAATTTTTGCATTTTTCACATTTCTTGCTTCTTGTATTCCTGTATGCCCCATAATGTGTATGACCCGGATATACGCCATTTGAAGGCACATTCCATGCGGGAACCGTTCACAAATTGGCCTCACTCAATTATTGCGCTCGCGAAATACTATCGAAAAAACTCTTCATGAAACTTGGTTACGGCGGTTATCCGATGCTCTGATCATGGACACAGACACTGATTTTTGAATATGGCGCAATGTATCGCTAATTTAGGGCAAAGGTTTTCTCGTACTACCATCATTGTCAGTCTGCGCGGCGGGGCTATTTAGCGCCGTACTGGCCCCAGATGGCCTTCGCGGCAAAAATAAGTATCTGAACCGTGATCAGGACCATCAATTACCCCTACGTATAGAGTTACGCCGAGAAAATTTTCCCGAGCTTTTTGTGTTTATGTTGCCGGCCATGTCTCCAGCTAGTGGCTATCAGCCCCCCCCCTCCCCCAAGGAGTCGTTATCCAACATCGTTAAGAGGAAGCTTTTCATTTGCTAGTATGCAGACGCAGAATTAAAAACTACACAAAAAAGTGACGCACATACACTGCACTCCTCTCATACCTTTGATATGAGAAACAAAAACCTTTCTTCGGGCAAGTGGTAACGAGTTCTTTCTCGAAAGCATAGACGGTAAAAGTGAAGAAAATCCAGGATGCTCGTTAGTGGCTCCGAAGCTAGCAAGATGTTCTATGAAGACCTACTGAAGTTGAGGGGCAAGAAAAGAAAAATTTCTCGCGGTTCGTCTGCCAGAGGGAATACTTAACGGAGGGTTCGCCTGTCACTGCCATCCAAGGGGTCAGGTCCATGACCACTAAAGAAACTCGAAAAAAATTTTTCGCTGAAACCTTCTCAAACAGGGGTAATCAATGGCCCTGATCACGATTCTGACAATTATTTATGGCGCCGACGTGATCTGGGGCCAGCGTGGCGCTAAAAGGCCACTGCGAGCGCGAAGGGATGCTGCATAAGCCCCTAAAGAAATTGCAGTGTACCTCACTGTATGCCAAGTAAGGCACTTGTATTTCGACCTTATTCAATGTTATTTTTCATGTCTAGTTGAGAAACACTTTAAACTCTTTGTATTCTGCTTTACAGCTGAAACAGATGCGAATGAGATGATAAAACTTGCGTATTTAAGCGATTTGTTTTTATTCCTTTTTTGACATTCCCAATAGCGTTTAGCAAAAATGAAACCCGTCTGTGTGGTCCTTGTATGGACCCCTACAACATGCAACAAATCGTTTCGAAAAAGCTCACCACGGCCTGAACGACCTCCCTTGTGAGAAGCAAGGCAGAATGAGTTTTTAATCAGCAGTGAATGTACAAAAAATAGGTGCACAAAACGCTGAGAACTTTCCGGACAACCTAATATTAACGCGCTGTTATCATTTATCTCAGCGATAGATGTTTTCAGAATACTTCGAAAAGACGTTCTTCATCAGGACAAATATAAACACTCCTATCCTTACGACTGGCGGACTAAGAAGGTTTGTTATGCTATGTCATTTCCATGAACTTCTTCCCTTCATGGTAGTAATTACGGTTGTCGGTGCAGCAGCCCAGAGACAGCTGCTTCGCAAGTAGGGCCACAAGAGCTGGGGGGGGGGGTCACGCGACGGACTTTTGAAACTTCCTTTATCACCATAATTGCCAGTTTGACCGAGCTCCGAGCGTAGGCTACAGTTAAGTTTACCCATTTATGTGTGATAGACTTGAATTCGTCCAGAATCTCTACACTCTACTCGGGAATGTAGAGAGCGTAGCTACATGGTTCCTTCAAAGGTGGGCTATATCTGCGCTTTTGGGTGTGGAGCATTACTTCCCAGTCGCGGCGAGGCGGCAAAATGGGCGTTGCGATTGGGATGACGTACGCTGCATTCGCACCTGGACCAAATCCTCCCAACGTTGCGGTGCTGCAGTCCTTCGACTCTCTTCACTCTCTGCGTCTCCGTTTCTCAAGTCGACCAGTTTTCTATGTGTTTGTCTAGTCAACTAGCTAAAAAATTCCTCTGCGTCTGTGCCGCGATGCCGCGACTGTGAAGCACCGCCCACACCCTTGTCACACCGATGTTTCGCGCAAGCCGCAAATTTGAGCGATATCGCGCCGAGATCTATGCCACCCGTAAAAGTTTTACTACATTCTACATTTCAGCCTGTGATTATCCGAAGTAGTGCCCAATGGTTCTTTGATGTGTCGTCAATTGGGAAGCGTGCAGCCGAGCTTGCTGAAGGAATCAAGATTGGTAGCGATGATTCGGGTCAGTTTTGCATAGATTCAGAGCTATAGAGAGTTGAACATTCGACAACAAACTTCTGAAAATCTCTCTTTTGAGAGTTTTCTCCTGCTCCTGTATGTAGCGGGATTCTTTGATGCAAGTCCTGATGAACTTATATCACCTGTTCATTATTGATTCTCTTCTGAATTGATGTGACTACACCAGTTAAGGAGAGCTTTTCATCATTCATTGCGCTTCCTGTGAGAAGTTGTGTTGGTTCAACCATTTTGTGAACGAACAACACCACATGTGCTCTTGAACAGTTGCAATTTGACTCGTTCATGTACCATCTAAAAACCAGCTAATTTTTCAAGAGTCTCGAAATTGAAGCACAACAGACGAAGTGCCGGTATTTGACTCTATCCCTTCCGCAAATGTGAGCAGACACGAGATATAACGGATTAGACGTTCTTTCTGGACTCACAGAATATATTTCGGAAAAAAGCAAAAACCCGAACTTGCCAAGGAATCGAACCCCTGACCTCGCAACTGTGAAGCAACTTACCTATCCACTACACCATCGACCGCTTATCACTGCGGACTTTCGAACTCAACTTGAGCTAGCACAAAAAGTATTCGGCGGGTACTGTGTTGGACCCCCCCCCTAACTCCTTCTAGAGAATCGTTCCGCAAATTCTGAAAGCAGATTTGAGTTCAGTGTCCCGAGACGCACACGCCAATATGCATCCCATCCTGAATGGCCATGGCGACCTGTTGACCTTTCCTGGTAAGCAAATTATGAAGCGAAGGGATTGGTATGAAGCGGCCGTGATGCTGCATGCATACATGGGTACACATATGCAGCCGTATCTTCGGTAGCGGTGATTGGTAAGATGCCTACGGGAAACTCGTCCGAAATCGATTTTCAAGTCACTGAGAACGGAGGCTTTTCTTCGCAGGATTTTGACCGTTTCACTCCGTTCTTTCGCCATTTCCCCACTATACAGCGCCCTACTAGCATTTTAGGCTAAGTAGGAAACCATCGTGCCAACTGCCTTTAATGGTCTACTTGCTACATGTTTTAATAATTCTGAGCCCTACAACCTGCCAAAGTCGATCGCGGGTGCTGTTTTTAAGTGTTAGAATTAAAAGCTGTTCATGGCAAAATGCAGCGCAGACGGCTCGTTGACTGGAAAGAAGGCGCCGAGTTACCGCTGATTGCATCTAGAAAAAAACATTATGCTATACGAACTTTATAAGATCATCAGCAAATAGTCATCTACAGATTTCTATCCAAGAGCGCGAGGCGCTGTAATTTGATATGGAGGCACGTCCAGCCGCTGGGGAAACTTTCGGGTAATACAACCCCTACACCTTCCTTTGATACGACCTCTCCTGTATCATCGACGAGCAAATGCGACCCGACGCTTGGGACTTTCCCAACGATGTGATGGCACCCGTGAAACAAGAAAGATCAACTATTCAAATAAATTTTCTCGGACCAAATACAACCGCCCCTCCCCTTTCCCCTTGGGATTCCCCAACGTACGGCATACCCTATTTACTAACCACTGTACCTAAACCAAAACACCTCAGATAGGGGCTTCATCGCACAAAACGAATTCGCTGCAAAAAGAGGATACTATATGAAACCCAAGAAACGGGAAAAAATCGCGAAAATTCAAGAACCGGTAAAATTCCATTGGAGCTCGGAAAAGCTTCTGTCAAGGCCAAAACGACTCCCCCCTCCCCACCCCTATGGGATTCTCTTGAGGATGCTGTACCCCATGCCCGATATCTCTTACCACCCCCGCTGATATGAGATAAATCAGTTTAACAAAGGATCTTCTGTTTCTTTAGATTTGTCCAACACACTACGACGAATGGTGTCATCGCGGCCGTCGTGGTGTATTTCTCGTCAACGTGTGTGGGGAACGCCTATACCGGCTCTTGTGGATGCAAACGGTATGAAATGAGAGGCTTTGATTCCCAAATAGTCATCTGCCTTACAATAAAACGCATGCGGTTGTGTGATGCAGCGTGGAACGCGAATTAGCGGCTATGATACAGATCTCAATTAAGGGCAGGTAAAAATAATGACAAACGCGCTTCACCGCCAAGTGTAGAATCGCGCTACACTTGGCGGTGAAGGGCTCACTTTCATCACAATGGTGCAGCTTTGTTTGTTGCGGATGATAGGACGTGTCAGGGGAGGGGAGATGGCTTCGGTGTGGCGCCAGCCCTTTCTCCGCCATTTGTGGAACTGGCAGGCCACTGGTTGGAATTGGGATATTTGTTGGAAAACTATTTGAAAAACCGCCACTCCCCCCCCTCCCTGGCACGACCCAGCGTCAACGAACAAAAGTGAACGCATACAGTCCTGTTCGTGATCTCATGGACAGTGAAGCTGCGTGATGGTTCAACGCTCACCAGCTGCGAGCGTCTGCGACGCGATCCCTTTTTTAGGTGATATAGTTGTGAACTAGCTGAAAGGCACGACCCATAAAAGATTCTTAACGGGTATAGTGGGTTAGGAAGGGGAATGGTTCTTAGCCGCCCTCTGTGTCCCTCGCCCCAGGCCCAGAGCGCAGAAGACCAGCGTTGCCGCGGATAGTCTCGCAGAGAAGACATAGCCTCCACTCAGCATAATGGTTCGGGGAAGAGACAAAGACCCATTAACGCGTTCATACTTCGCGCGATCCGCTCGCTTGAGTTGCGCGATCTGAGGGATCACCTCGCGAAATATAAATGTCTGTTCTGTGCCTGTTCATTTACTGCCAATATCCGAAATAGATATTAAGGAGGTGCATATATATCCAAAGAACTGGTGGAGCATGTCGCCGATCTTGTTGCTAAACAAGGGCCTGACGTCTGGTGGACGTGTTCTATTGACGACTTGGTGACAGAGAAGGTACATGTTCATAAAAGTTTTCGCCCATATTTAATAATTCTATTCTGTTTTACCTTCACTGAGTAGAAAGTCTTTGCAGGTATTGAAATCTCTGAACCTTTCATCAGCTAAGGGACTGTCGAAAGGAACAGATATAATGGATGTGTGGATGGACAGTGGAGTGGCATGGCATTGTGCCAGAAATGCGTATGATGACGCTGATGCTACTGTAACTATTTTCTATATTTTCTCAAAAACACTGGTGCTACAAAAAACGTACCGTCATCACTCATGTCGGTCAGGGCGTATCAGTGAGGCATGGGATGGCGCAGCGCCAGCCCGGTTTCTGTCAGTGGTTGCGGCTTTGATCTCGGTGAGTGGCGGGAAAGGGGCTGGCACCGCCCCGGAACCGCTCGCTGCTGACACGCCTCGACTGAATTCAGTGGTGACGGCTGTACTTCTCGGAAGGACAAGCAGCGAGACTGGGCGGACTGGCTCCAGTAATCTGCGCCGCACTGAGGCTGAGTGCGTAGTGGGGTACAGCGTCGTTGGAAGTGCCTCAAGGGGTCATAGTTGGTCGCCCGGTAGGCGATTTTTCCAATTTTTCCTGTTTCGCTTTATACCCCGTAGTTTGCGGCTGAAGCTACTATTTCTGATTAGTAGGTGTTTTTCGACGTCTCACCCCCTCCCCGCTCAACGGCAGTTTTTTTCGGGCTTACTGGAATTATGTTTAGAGATCTGGGGAAAGCGTAGGATGCTGGAAATGCCTAGGAAGACTTTAGGTAGGATGAGAGGGTTGTACCACAGGAGCGAGTTTTAGGGGGGAGCGTGCCACTTTTCCATCTTGTTCATAAGCAGGTTTGTTAAGAAAGTGTTAATGGAGAGGGAACGATTTCTAGCGTGCGACCGATGCAGTGCTCGAAGGCGTGGACCAGTTTCGTGGTTGGTTCCAGTCGCTCCTTGCTCACATCTGTGGCTGTACAGGTGAGGTCACACAGCTATCTCTTCATTAGCGAAACATGCTGGCATGGTTTTTCAGGATGCTCTCCCCTATAAACGAGTCCACGTTCATGGATTTTGTGTTGACGACAACAACAGGAAAATGTCAAAATCTCTAGGAAATGTAGTGGATCCAGAAACGGTTGGTTTTGAGTGCGAGAAATTTTGGTGTTCTCTAGATGTCAAAAGCAATGAGCTACTTGAAGGCATATTCCGCGATTACCTAATAGGTATGACTCCTTCCTTAAATTTGAAAGTTCACAGCGACACAGAGTGACATCGTCTTGTGTCTCACTTCACGTTTGGAAGAGCGTGAGAAGTGCGTAACAGGTTTGTGAACATGTGATGTCTCCGCCCATGCCAGATATGCACACCCATGAACACGCGATTACTGCGTGGTGGTGCGCTTGGCATTCATGGCTTGACTGGTTGTGGTGACATGCTCTTGCCCCGTCATCTGGTTTCTCCTTCTCGCGTCTAGTGTTTTCCCGGTTCGCTCATCTTCGTGTATTTTGAGTTGCGCAAATCAGCTGTGAGAATCGAGGTTTTCTTAGCCCATCGTTGACGAGCTTTTTTTTTTCTTTACTCCCAATTCAAGGACCACCTACAAATCCCTTTTTGAACCGCATATCCTCGACTTATAATCCCAGAATTTGCTCTCTACCCACTATTCTCGACTTACTAATCGCCGAATGTGTCCTTAAATCTGCTCAATCGTTACTTTCATGCCTTATTTAGTTTTCTTTCTTCAGGTTACCGATGGTTCTCTTCGTCAAAAAGCATTAGGTGCAGATGGTTTGAGATTGTGGGTAGCCCTCTCTGCTGGTGAATCAGTGAGCGAGTCAAAAATTGGTGACAAGGTTCTGGCCGATGTGGAGTTGAAGGTAACCATCTCATTCGCTTAGTCTACCTGGGAATTGTCAGAATTTTACTTACCCTCTGTTTACTTGTGTTTATTATTATTAGCAACTCCCTGTTTTCTTATTTTTTCACTTCGCCTAGCGGGGAGAAGGTCGTACTTGGTCTGAGAAAATTTTTTTTACTAGTTGATTTTTCTTATTTCACGGACGCTATAAGGGGGGAGGGGGCGTATTTCCTCGTTGTTGGGAGAGGGGGACGTATTTGCCGTTGATGAGAGAAACTCGCTTCCCCCTCCCCTAGTTGGTGGCGCCGCCTTAGTTCTATACAACTAATATTTCTGATAGCTGAAAATAGTAGTTGACTGCTGACTACCTCATCCTCCCCCCGCTTCCCTCCGCTCCGGCGAAATTCCGAGGAAAACTAAGAAAT
>MU915764.1:1311-13131 GCA_036418165.1 Cooperia oncophora
ACCGCCACGATTCCCAAATCACCCTGCTCACACGCACGGTACTCCGTTTTCCACAGGCGGCGCGCATATGAACTTTATACACAATCGCTTTTACCGTTCTTACTCTTCGGTTATTACAAGCAGAAACACAGCATCCCATACCTGAACCTTCAAAACCTGCGCGAATCATTTGCGCCATTAGGCCTCCATACCATTCAGATGTGAAATTCTTCAAGCAGAAAACCCTGTCCCATTAGTGGAAAAGTTCACGGGTAAGGACTTCCTGAACTAATTCGGGGCAGAATCAGCCAAGCTCTCAAGGGTGTGACCCTGGCGAACATTCCCTTGAGTTCTTTCAAATCCATTGCAAGGGCCTGGAACCCTTGTGGGTAACTCCTGCAGTGTTCGCAACTACGTGATAGGAACCCAGCGCTTGCACAGCTGTTGCGCGAAACAGCCCTCTTGGTTCAACTATGAAAGAAGCCAAAGAAACTCGGCAGAACTCTCAGCCTGGAATAATCTCCGTTCTCGTTTGCCACGGGAGGTTCATGAAACAGCTGGACAAATGTGGCTTTGCTCAGTGGGCATCCACGCAGCTTTTAAGTGCAACTTTTGCGGTTTGCATAACCGTGCATGCATGCATATGATTGGAGAACTATTTTTACGGCAGCTGGATAAGGCTCAAAACGCGGAATGGAAAAGCGCCTAAAGCTGCTGGCGGTGCAAAAACTTCTGGGAGCCATGTCGTCCCATGCCGTAGCTTTCGGGGCTCAAATTCCATTTCTAGCTGGCACGAATAAGCAGAACTGGAGAGGGTTTATCATCGGAGTGCTTAGTGGCCCTTAAACCCGATTGCAGGGCGGGTGGAGTCAGGAAACAATGTCAATGGTGCGTCCCGTCGATTCCCGCCCTACACAGCTCATCGATAGATACACTCCATGCAGTAAGGGGGGGGGGGGCGAAGACTCACGCGTCAATGACGTCATTGCGTGGCTCCACCCTTCCGGCCACCACCAATGGTGTCTTTAAGTCCGTAAAGATCTCAACGAGCAACTACCCACTTTACTGCAGAAGTGTCCACGTTTCCATCACTGTCCTCCGAACGAACTGGTACCGTATTATCGAGGCGCTATTTTCGGCTGAATGTCGACCGGATACGGTTCGTTAAATGAGGCCAACCTCTAAAGACGTCGCGCGAAACTTTGAACGCATTTCTTCGGAAACGAAAAGAAAAACTGGTTGGACGGTATTAGTGAAGGCTCGGTAAACATTCGCGCCCCACGACATGCATTACGACATCGTCAATGACCGCGGTAAGTCGTTCTTTTGGTGATCTTTCTCGATTACTTGAGAAGCAGGAAAGGCTATCTGATGGGTCCTGCCCCCTCGCTGTTCTCACCAGTTTACGGCAGTTCCATTTATCTTCTTCTGCGGACCTTTCTTCGGGAAGACGCTGAAGTTCAACGGCATCCTGTAATGGTTGAGCTGAGCAAATTGCTACTATAATGGCTTCTTCCCGATTTTTCTTAATGGGGTTTACTGTCAATAACCGCTGCCTCTTTGATAACCCAGCTATATTAAGGTTTTGTTTCGCCTACTGTAAATGAATTGAACTATTTTCTAGGGACCCATAAATTACAGAGCAGGGCTTAAATACTTGAAAGATGCTCCCATGGGTCATGAGGAGCATCAACTGCTCGAATGAAATCCTCAATAGAATCTTGGCAAAGCCATCCCAGTCGAGCTTTCCATCCCTCTAGAATCGGCTTGGCAAACTTGTCTGGAAGGATGGAATTGAAATTACTTACTGATGCATTTTTTCGCTTTGGCCAATCAAGCAGCCAATCATTTATAGAGTACCGTACTCTGACTCATTTTCTCGTTTCAGGACCTTTCGTACAAGGACAAGCACTGGCATGAACACTGTTTCCTATGCAATATGTGCAAGATATCTCTTGTCGATATGCCGTTCGGAAGTAAAAACGATCGAATCTTTTGCTCAAACTGCTATGATCAAGCTTTCGCCACGCGATGTGATGGCTGTAATGAGATCTTCAGAGCAGGTACGGTATCTTTCTGTACAGGACCTCCTCGTGCCAAAGTGAAACTGACAATGAGACCAACGCGTAGAAATTTCCCAATTTCGGAGCACCACCAAAGGCCATAAATTTTTTTGTTTTCTTAATTAAGGTCTTCATGGGCCATTATGCCCCTGCTACATCTTTTGCTATTCATGAATTTCCAATCCGTAAGGAACCGCCCCTACAGAACCCAAGAATTCATCGTCGTTGCTTCAGTGAAATATGCTCTCACCGTAGAACTCAGTGATGTCATTTGGGTGGCCTTTCATGCCAGCTGACCTATTAGGGCTATCAGGGCTTCGTATAGATTCGTTTTTGCCTGTGTTAAGCCGGTTAGCATTGACACCCTCGGCAGCAAGCACAGGAGGTTGACTTCTTTTTACGCCCTCACTTGCACCGTCCAGCTGCCTTTCATCTAATTTCGGGTTCTGCAGGGAGGGTTTTTAGGCTCTTTGAAGTAGACAGCTGCTCTTGAGAGTTGAATATGATGAGGTCCTTCCTTTTTGCTCACTTCTCTTTCATCCGACATCGCCTGATATCAGTGGAATTGAGTGACATCTCCGCGGATCATATCCAGAGTACAAACCCAAGTAAAAGTCCAGTAAGACACGCATAGTCATAGAGAAGTTTTGCCAAAAAGTGGTTTTGGAAATTGTAGACCCATACATGCAGGAGCCAGTGTGCAGAACTAGGGCTTACCTGGACGTGCGCTGACCAAAACGCTTGATCTTTCCAGATCTCCCTTCTTCTTACCGTTTCCATTCCGTCCGTGTCGGGATCTCTTCTTTGTACAGATGGCTCAGTCCACAGTTTCAGGGGCTCACTTTTGTGGTTTGATAGCGTATGAAGAGGGCATCGCGATCATCAGAAACTAAAGAAACTTCTACCGTAGAAGATGTCTCACCCATATGGAGACAAGCATTCCAGCGGTCCCATACCTTCAAGACAGATGCGACAAGTCCAATCTGTAGGACTGACCTGAGGTCTCTCCCGTCTTTTGGATGCCTCTTCCTCTTCTCAAATCTTTTGTCTCTGGTATATCGCTCTCAGCAGTGTCTCGCTTCTTGGATTACTCATCCAATCCTGAGGCCTTAATCAGGAGTCGGTGACTTTCAGTTTTTCTTCACCTCGACTAGATCCTAGATTTAAATTTAGGACATCCCAAAAATGTGTTATCAGTAGCCGATAAACGCGATTATTACTTTCCAGCCTTTATCCTTTATCATAACTTTGTAAACGTTTCATAGCTAATCATTTCTGTTACGGGCGTAGTCATCGAACCATCCCCTCCATAGCCAGCCGAACAGGCATTTAGCTACCTGTTGATTAGGTATTGTGTCAGATATGCATGCAGCATCTCTAAGTTCGATAAACCTCATTCTGCTTATTTTTTCCATTCCATACCAGTTAGAAAATGGGGAAGGGTCATTCCTAGCCGCTTGGACATTATTGAACCGAAATGGTTATCAGTCTCCATCATTTAAAGTATTTCTTGGCTCATTGTCCTTAATGGCTCGTTGTTCCTTGAAGTGGCTTAGCATACTGATGGATAAAAGCCATACCGTAGTTCCCGCCCTTTTTCAACTTTTTTTGCTTTCTTTTTGTTACCCTTAGCCTTCTACTGGCAAGCTTTTTAGGTATGAAAAAGATGGAATACAAAGGCAAACAATGGCATGACAAATGTTTCTGCTGTGCGCATTGCAAAAATCCCATCGGCACCAAATCTTTCATCCCGAAAAACGAGGACGTCTACTGTGGATCGTGCTATGAAGAGAAATTCGCCACACGATGCAATAAATGCAGGAAGGTATGTTTGTGGACGAGTTTTTCCTCTTTGATGGACGTGTTTTGATGAAGAGCCGACGGCTTCCCTATTTACGGTATGATGGCATCCTTACCGCATTATTATAGCATCGTTTGGAAGCATTTCCCAGCGACCACATTACTCAGGGCCACTGAAGTAGTATTCAAGGAGTTGGATGAAAGTGGGCAACCCTGCCATTAGGTCACTTTTTGGTGCCCTATCATTAGGTCACTTTTTGGTAGCGATTTCTACTGGGCAAAATATTGGCACTTATTGAATTACACGTTTCCTAATCCGAGTCGGAGGAACCTTTGAGAGGCCCCGGTACCCAGTGGGATGACTCTCTTGAAGTATGTTCCGAAAACCTTCCAGAATTTGTTGAGAAGTGGTGGGTTCTAAAGGTTGAGCAATTTCTGAAGCAGTGACATCAGCCTTGATAGAATCTTCTCAGTGGGTCGGAAAATTCCCTGTGGGGATACGAAAAGGACATGAGAATGCCGAAAGGCAGCGTTTTTTGGTGTTCCGTCAATCGTACATCCCAACCATTCATAGGGGCTATTTATGGAAGATTCTAGAAGAGTCCAAGAGCCCCTTCAGTCACTCTTTCGTGATTCAGGTGATTACCACTGGTGGCGTGACGTACAAAAACGAACCATGGCATCGTGAATGTTTCTGTTGTACACATTGTAATGTATCACTAGCCGGTACGTTTGATACGCAAGATATTGATTTCTCGATCAATTAATAAATCGATACCTGACTGTCTCTCTTAAGGCCAAAGGTTCACGAGTAAGGACGAGAAGCCGTACTGTGCGAATTGTTATGGTGAATTGTTTGCGAAGCGATGCAATGCTTGCACGAAGCCCATTACCGGTGAGTTCTGCTCCGTGACTGAAAGGCACAAGCGAGTGGCGTGCAAGTGGGCGCGGTTTCACAACAATCGTACCTTCCTGGTTAATGCGCCTCTCACCCCAGTGGAAAGGGGATGGGCGTGCCTATAAAAAAAGCGTAGTGGTTGTGAGTTTCCGCCCATTTCTCCGCCCCTCCGCTCATTGCGGAACGGTAAGATCTCACGTCAAGCACTGCTGAAATACGCCATGTGTGCGTTCATGCGTGTCTTTGAGCCCAATGACTCAGCGTGAACTTTTGCAGGAATTGGTGGCGCCAAATTCATTTCCTTCGAAGACAGACATTGGCATAACGACTGCTTCATTTGTGCACAGTGTACAACGTCATTGGTAGGAAAGGTGAGTACTGTATCGATTTTATGGTCCAAGACAAGCTCTGTGCAAACTGTAAGCAGCGTTCATACTCCGCGACTAGACGATTCAATCGCGTGATCCCCAAATCGCTTCATCCCTTATATTTGGGCACAACTGTCTTGATGTAAAATAGGGATAGAATAAGTGTTGCAGCTGTCCTGCTATTAGCATTAGAAGACGGTTCAACATAGTGGAGCTCGAATGGCGTGAGTGACTCGCCCGAGCAGCCAAGTATGAACGCGGTCTCAGAAGATCATTTATCGATTGACAGGCTGAGTGCTAGCTAACGTGTCGACCAAATTTAGGACAGAAACTAGGTGGCAAAGTGTACCATGCCTTCGTGGTGGGATGGAGCCACCGACCAATATTTTATTTCCCAAGGAATCCTCGGGCTGTAAGGATTGGCAGCAAAACAGCGAATAGTTTCGATAAGATTAGTTATCCTGCGAACAGGTTAAAAGTACAGCATCGGGAAAGGTGAAAGGATGCTGTCCTTCTCCCTTCCCGATGCTCATAAGCGGAGGAAAGTCAGAGGTGGGGGAAGGGTGGATGTCGTATGTCCCTCACGCCTTCCTCCCCCTCCACCTCTGACTTCCTCCGCTGGTACAGCTCATCCTTACGGCCTACACATTCGTGACAGATTCCCTCAAAAGACGAGGGAGTAGACACCTCTGGTCATCCTTCGAAAAACTTGTTTTGCCTGAAAGGTACAGTCGCAGTCGCTGCGAGCGATAGGACATAGGAAGAGGCGTGGCTTGAAGTGCAGCTGTAGATTTCCCACCAATTGTAGCGTGTACAAGATGGCGTCATTGTTGGAATAGGGCCGCGGCTGCGCTCCAGCATGCCCCGCGTCGCACGCCCAGTCATTTGCAGGGATACGACTGTGTGTAGCGCACGTTAAGCGGGACGAATCACCATTAAGGAGAATTTTCTCACGAGGCCAAATAGGATTATCTCAAATACGGCACCTGATTGGTGTTGCTTAACATTGGTGTACGCTGAATAGGATCAGCTTCCATCTGAAGCACTGACTAGAGGAGTTATTCCAGTTTTGTAGGGAATGGCTTCTGATCAGTAGTTGGCTGATCTGATTTGGGTTCAGATCCCCGGGCCAGATTGTTGGGGCTGGAATTGAGCTACCTATAAAATATGGCTGTCAATTGATCAGTGATTTGCGTCGGATTTATTGTGAATAGTTCAGATATCTTAATTATAGGGATTTATAACGGACGGCACGGATATTCTGTGTCCGGAATGCGCAAAGGCACGATTGATGGCCGCCAATTCATAACCTCCGACAATGAACGTGTGATCAACGCTATATGGCATTCGCTTCTCTCTATTATTTCATCATCAATTCATCCGTGCAGTTACCGTAATCCATCCATTACAGTACTTCATCTTCATCTTTTTCGTTTTCTATTCGCCTCGCGATAACGCTGCCCTAATGCCACCCCAATACGTCTAATACTTCTGTAGCGAAACGGAACAATAAAAATGGTTGAGGTGTCAGCTGGCCATGTCAGCTGATGACCACCCATTATTTCACGGCCTACTGGAGTAATTTTTAGCCTCGCAAAGGGTATTTGTCTCATTAGTGTTTCTTTATATACTTAAGAAGGCACCCACACATACCGATATCTAGTCAGTTCCCCGTCCATTAGCCCAGTGGATTGATTTTCTTTTGGAAAAAAAATTCTTCACCTCCTTTCCTTCATTAAGCAGATAGTCTCGTAGTCTGTGCGGTCACGCGCATAGCCCGCTGTAAACTCGTCCACCGCGCGCGCGACAACTCGTGCGCGTCCACCCACACCACAACCGATTTACACATCGATTTGTTTTACGTAGTAGCCATTTTTGGTTCGTTTCTTCCTTCTTGTATTTGTCACGTCTTCTTCTTCAAGCGCAACGAGATTTTGTATATATACTGAATGCTTTCTTGTGTGTACACCATGATGATGATGATGATGTGCGCCAGGCGTCCACATGTGCGCCAGGCAGATTTCTTTTTAGACCACCCCCCCCCTTCCCGTTCTTCTTCATCTTCTCCTCATCCTCGTCCCCTGTGTCGCCTGATGCATCCGTACGATTGGCGGCATTGAAATATTTGAAAGACATTGTTATAACTTAATAAATGCATTTCAACTTTCTTTCCCCGTATGCAGATGCATTCACAGAGGTACTCTGCCTAAGCAGTACAGTATATCAACAAGGCGTGGTAGACAGATAATTTTTCGCTTTTCCGGGCATGGTCGATTTTACGCGTGCGGGTGCGTCTCTTCAGGCGCTGAGGAGTGTCCCTGCTCGGTAGATGTCCGTCTCGTTTTCGTTTTTTTAGCTGATCTCCACGAGATACCCGACTTTCTCTGACGAAGTCTGGATGGCGCTACAAGCTAATTGTGCAATAGTGCTCCGTACTATCTTATTTTCGGACGCAAAAGGAGCTCTGATATATCTACACGGTGTAATAACCCTGCGATGCTAAACTCCAGTTCGCTGCGGACGGTTGGGCGTGTCAGGCAGTATGAGTGTGCACGCCGTCAAAGCCGTTCTCTGCCTTCTTGTTGAAGCGCGCATGCGACAAAAAGTGGTAGAAAACGAGTAATACGAACGATATGATACAGTCATATCATTTTCGCTTTAACAACTGGTGGAGAACGGGTTTGGCACCGCGCCAAACTCATCCCGCCTGACACGCCCAACCGTCCGCAGCGAACTACACTATACCTAATTTTGGTAAACTTTTCATTGATATGAGTTCTATTATCATCTCTCGAGTCTTACTGATGTATAGCCATGATCCCTGCCGATAGAGCGTGTGAGGCGCAGGGGACGTCATCGCTGGGGATTCCCCAACAGGGGGAGGGTCGTATCTGACGGTCGAAGTGGGGGAGGGGGGGGGGGCGGAGTCGTAATGAGAGGGGCAGTCATAACCGAACAGCGCAAAAGCGTCAGTGTGGTGTGTTGAGTCATGTATATTGAAAAATTTGTGGAGAACCCGATATGTTAGAAAACAGTGAAAAAATTCAATACCTTAAACTAGTCCAAAATTAACTGGAAATATTAATAAGTTGACATAATTTCGCAATACTCGAAATCTCTGAGATCGAGTAGGCGTGGCCGCATGTTTCAACTTAACCTGAAGGTGTCTATGCTTCTGGTGAGATATTTTCATCTTGACACAATTGTTGTCGTGTCTCTGTCCACACAGAACAAGATGACAGTTGTCCCAGACTGGAATATTCCACGAGTTAACTAGTTCCAGCCTTGTTCAAATGTCATGCCTATTCTGGCTCAGGGATAAAAAAAAAAAAATAAGGGGTATACGTGTATGATTAAACAGTGCAATTTATACCTTGGTTGGCTGCGGATAAAGGGACATGTCCGCGCGACTGCGTTTGGCGCAGCGCCAGCCTGTTTTTTTTTCTTTCGACAAACGACGGGACTACCGCATCGTTCGTACCAATCGTTTTCCAGCAGCTGATTTCGCTTCTCCGACTCACAATTGGTGGGCGGTGGCCGCCAAATCCGTTCTCCAGTTGAGTCAAATGCGGATGATAAGGCGGACACGCCCCATCTTTCGCTGCGAACAAGACTGTAAACAAGTGCGTAGGTAGGCCATGGACCTTCCTGGTCCCTATAAACACATCTGCTCGCGTAGACAGGCATTGCGTAGAACTTGCACCATCCCACTACCTCTGCGTGGGAGCCTAAGCATGGCGCATCCAGAAATAAAGCTAATGGCGCTAAAGCAACCACCACCACCACTTGTTCCTATTCTACGAGAGGATCCGTTCTAGATGCATTCGATATTCGAATACGCTCACTTGAAACGGTACACAGAAAACGGGTTTTTCGCGCAGCTCGGAGTATTCTTCAGAGAGTCCCCAACGCGATTACCTCATGGATCTCGAAAACTTCAACATTCAAATATAACATTCAGATATAATTTAAGTGGTTTTTGGGAAGAGGAAATCCTCGAAAGAGCAGTTACAAAACTGCTCTTTTGCGCGGCGCGCGAATTCAAAATGCTGAGGTGCAATGCCAGTGCACTGTAGTCCAGTATGGTGAATGTTACCTAAACTTACCGCCAGTCACACGTGCAACTGCGTACCGGGCAGCCTACCGTAACCACGCCTAGTTTTATTAGGGAGATCCATTCCTATTGCTCACAGTTTAAATTGAATGATTGGCACAAACAATTAGGGCGAATGATTGGATGTTGATATCAGCTATTCAGGGTTGCTACGGATTTAGTTCAGCTGTGATTCATATTCGCATCACAGATGCTGAAATAAAGATATGTGACACTGAATGTTCAATTGACTGTGTTCTGTAACAAAAGTAAACAACGAGGGTTTATGTGGAATGTGCTTATTAGAGTTCCCTGTTTCGGGAAAAGAACTCTTAACAGGGACCTTCCCCTCAGCCCCGCTCGACAGCAAAATTTTTGCGAGAAACTAGGAAAATTATCGGGAAGTCCCGAGGAAATTGGTAGGATCGGGAAAATCTAAGAAGTGGTAGGTAAGATGGGAAAACAGGGAACTGAGGAGGAGGTCGAACTCAGCCACCTATTAGTGTGGGGGGGGGGAGTGGGGTCGTACGGACTCGACCAAAATCCCCAACTAATGATGTGCCCTGAAGAGGCAACTTTCGTTCTTCGCGATAACGCGCCTCCACGCAAACTCTGAACCTGAAAATAGCACGGCGGAATGTGCCTTTGCCGCCAACTGTTGCGGACTAGGACTCAGGATGACATCGAAAGAGGAGGCAATCTTGGCAGCGCTTGAATCCACGACCGGTATCGCTGCCCCACCGATTGCAGGGATCATGACTGTATTTGTCAGCCAAAAAAGTGCGGAGTGCACTTCAAACTGCAACTAACAGGAACGCACGCAACATACTGTCTTTTTCGCTGCAGAAGCTGAGAAGTTCCAGGGGAGGAAAGGGTGTGTTTGGCTCCGCACGAGCCTGTTATTCTCCAATGATTATGGTCACCTGCAAGCTTCCACAATTGAGAAAGAAGAGACTGTCTCTCTCGGGAACGCCAAATTCGGCCTTCCCGAGAGAGACAGCCTGTTAATAGCCCTGGAATGTTTCCATACTTTTGCGCCGGCAATGTGACATCATAGTGCGCCGCTTGAGTTCGGGCAACACGATTTGTCAAACCTTGCTCCATTCAAGTCGCCTAGTGGAACTTCGAATTGATGCGTTGAAGCATTCTTCAGCGTCTGAATTGCCCTGGAGCCGAACTCTGCCATTAGTTGTCTCCTTGGAATAGGGATATATGTAGTTGAGGACATCCGAGTCGGGCGGGAACTGGTAGACTACTCCCTAAGTGATTGGCTTGAAACACTGAACTTCAGCGAGGGTGCTGTTAGGGAGGGGTAGTAATGGTTTTCGCTGATATGTGTTTCGCTCTGAAGAAATTTTTTTTTGTTTGTGACTTTTCTCTGTTTTCCTTTCATGGCGCAAATAACCCCAACACCTCTTCTTCAGGCCAGCATTGTGGGAATTCCATGGGGGGAGTCGTATTGCCGCCAGGAGGTGGGGGTGGTAATAGCGCATAGCGAGCAGCGCAAAGGTGTCAGTGTGCTGAGTCCTGTACAGCGAAGCTTGCTTTGTAGAGAACGAGGATATGTAAAAAAAAAATAGTACAAAGCTTTCATTCATCAAACTAATCCGAAATAACTGGAAATATTAATAAGTCGACATCATCTCGTAAGTGATTAAACACTACAACATCATACTATGTGTTCGCTGCGGAGAGGGCTGTCCGCGAGCGCGGCTGGCGCTGAGCCAACCTGTTACCCCAAGCCAGCCTAGTTGACGCACCCCAGCTTCTACCGCGAATACGATTGAGATGACAAGTACGATACCATATCCCGGAGATCGGGTAGGCGTGGTTGCGCACCTTTTTGGAGCAGGTGGCGGGTGCGTTTTCGGTGGGATATCCCCGTTTGGGACATTGTGATCGTGCTTTTGTCTAGCATGTGATCGTGCTTTTGTCTAGCACAACACATTAGGCAGTTGTCCGAAATGGAAACACAGCAGCGCCGCAGCCATGTTCAAATGAAGTACGCAGCCTCGCCCTCCCTATCTCCGAGATATGGATTCACATTGGCGAAAAGTGAACGATTTTTGATAGCGATAAAAGCAGAGTCATGAAAGTGGAAAAGCCATCCAAAACTTCATCCTAGCTACTTCCTTGTTAGACTTATCAAGAGCGGTATTTTGTACTAAATATCAACTATCGTATGTCACCTAAGCCGATAATCACAGTGTTCGGCGTACTGATAATTAGTTTCTTTTTAGGCTTTCATCATATGACGATATGTGACCTTATACTACCAAAAAAAGGAGTCCACCTCACAGGTACTACTGGAACTGCCATTGTTGTCCCTCTCATCATGAGCTAAGAACTTTGACCCAAAACTCTGAAGACATTTCCTTCGACAGTACGCCGCTGGGAGTTGAACCATTGAGATTGCAAAATGTCAAAATGGAGCTCAAAGCAAATTTCTTAATTAGGTTGCAGCGCTAGAACAAAGCGTGCAGCAACAGGCAAAGCTTCACCGCAACTCAAAAGAAAAAGGAAGTGATTCGAATGTTGATGCGGCAGAGCGACACGATTTGGTGCGCGGCATTCGATGGATGGGTTACGCGATTTGGGCAATGGAGGCGATAAATTTAC
>MU915765.1:0-13919 GCA_036418165.1 Cooperia oncophora
TGTGAAGCTGAAGTAAGATCGTCTAGCCCACTATCCTAAAACGTGTCAACTCGAGAAACGGCTGCCTAGATGGGTCGACATATCTATGGAAAGCAAAATGCCCCCCCCCGTCGACAAACTGCGCCATCTTGGCCACCAGCTTACTAATATCACATACTATATGCAATAGAATCATGCCAAGATTCATCGAAAGTCGAACGTGGACAGTGCTTCGAAATGGATAGCTTCAGAATGTTGGAAAAGCTGGGTCACGAGGGGGTGTTTCGCTGCCATTTACTCACAACTTGAGGACAAACAGAAATTCGTTTCGAATAGGAACTAGAAAATATTGCTCACCCCTTCAACAACTGCAAACGCTTCTTTGGCATATTTGCTGTCCCTGACGATTCCGCCCACTTCGCCGTCGCCTTCGTCCAGTCCTCTCATGAACTCGAACATCACTAAATCATAGCCAAAAAGTTACGGTTATTAAATGAGTCAACTAGCTACTATTATGAGCGGAATTGAAGGAGGTAGAACTATAGTAGAGTTACTGCCAGATGGCAAACGTTTTACTTCAACTCTACCATTCGATTTTTTTGCGTGCTCAGAGGCATATTCTACCGACATTTTGCTGCCTCTACAGTCATTTCGCTACAGACGCCAGGGCGTATTAGGGGGCTGGGTTTGGCGCGACGCCAGCCCGCTCTCCAAAGACGTTGCGTGCAAGCGATAATAATCGCTTGAAAAAGGTAGACGCCGCGCGATGATACACCCCCCCCTGACTCTGCAGCAAAACGACTATAGTTACTTTTCTCTGATTGATTTTCTTTTCTTACTTATTCCCTTCTTTTTCTTATTCCTCTTTATTTCGTCAAAATTTTGCTACTGCATGCAGTTCAGTTACTCATAGCTACATCCCACCCAAAATGTCTACCCAAAACGGAACCCCCTTGGAAATAAGGAAATTACTGCAAGGTTCCTCACATTCGGTGTTATTTCCGATTCGGGAAAGTCGTTTCCATGGGATTGGGCGCAGAGTAGTGAAGTTCTGATTGGCCAACGTCATCTCTAACTCATCAACCATGGTCATCAGCGGTAGATAACAGCCTTGATCACAAGCTGAAAAGAAAGGGGAGTTCAAAATCTGTCAAGGTAAAGAAGCGGAAAAGAAACCAAAAGAGAAGGTTTCAAAACTCCTATGGAAGAGAACGAACAGGTGCAAACTCCTCCAATGAAAGCGTGACGATGCTGGCAACGACTGCAGTCTCTTCCAGTCACTCCGACACGACATTCGCATTGGCCAGTGAGTGGATTGCAAGCGCCGTTCAGTGAGCCGTCTGGATGGCAGTCACACGACTGGCAGAATCCGCCTGGCATCGATGGTTCACCGAAATAGCCCACCACACAGCTGAAAATAATCACTGATACGATTAAAAGCGTCTCGTAAGGCGCCTCTGGAAAAGGAGGTGGTAATAGCAGGTCACAGATCAATAATCGGGGATCGCCTTGAAAGTAGGAATTTTGGGAGGGGGGAGTGGGGTATGTGACCGCCATTTCACCCGTATCATGCTATCCCGGGCGCTGATGATGCTGCTTCAGTGCAGTGAGGAGCTTTTGATCGGCACGATGCCTTCAAAACGACCCAGCGACTAAGAATATTTGGCGCGCTCATGGAAACTTATTCTCTCATAGCCCTCGACAAGCGCGCCACGAACGACTGAAACCTTTCTAGCGCACGGGCCGAGCACTGCGGCCTCCAGAAGCGTTTACCCTGATTCCGTCTGTCTGTCTGGTGGTGGAACGCCCTCAAACGCAGTTGTTTGAGCGTTTCAGTCCTCATCAACGGGAAGTATGCCTAAAATTGATGACCCTTTTCTTACCTCTCGCAGTACTGTCCAGTGTAGCCGGGCTTGCACGCGTTACACACATACCCTCTTCCGTAATCCACTGCGACGCAAGTGTCACTGAAATGTTCAGGTAGACTTTACGCACAGCTCTTCTAAATAAACAAATGTAACAAGTCACCTAAAAGAGTTTTCCACAAGTGGGCAAGCACACTTGGTGCATGCTTTCGCTCCGCCCTCCCTCGCATCGCCAATGTAGCCACTTTTGCACAAATCACAATGATCTCCAGTAGTATTGTGCTCGCAATCCTGAATAGCAAAATAGTAGTACTGAATGGTGTGCAAAACCAGGATACAGCATAGCTGGGAGAATTCCATAGGGGTAATTTTCGTTGAGATTTGATCGGTGCAGGTGATTTGAAAGGAAGTTCCCGAATGTTTGAGATCTTCTCAATCTTTTCAAAAAAAAAAAAAAACCAAACAGAAATTGACGTCGAGCCGGCTATGTACCTCGCCAGCTCTAGGAGAAATACTGGGAAAATTTTGGAAAATCGGTAGGGAGCTAGGGAGATATGGGAAACTGGCGGAGAAGTCTGAGTTAATTGGGGGAAGCAAAGACCGTATTGAACGAGAAAATCTAGAGGGGGTGGACAACACCGCCGTTCTCCGATTTATGCCGATCTGTACTACTTATAAAATTCACCCCCCTCCACCCCCGAAAGCAACGACCAACCGTGCAGATGCAAGTTTCTGGATGGCAGGTGATTGAGTGGCCGTTGCAAGCACACGGCTCAGACCAGCCAATGAGCGCCATATCGTCCGGAGAGTTCAGGTAGTCACTGAAAGAGGAAATGTGAGCCAGTACCGAAAAAATCTCCACAAAGTGGCATTTAAGTGCTTGTGCAAGTCCGGTGACACATAAGATGGCTAGAACTCATGAGTCGCTGGCAGGTTCCAGCCTAGAAGAGTGGAGCAACCTCCGTGGGTGGCATTCCTTTGGCTAATGACGGTCAGCGCCTCCTTGCCACGTACAGAGGCGACTGACAAGAGTCCCTCCCCCCCCCAATCCCTCAACTGCGGTTGCTGGCCTCTCGCTTTTCGCCAGTGGGCACGATGGCTGGGATGGGAGGTGGTTCCCGCCAACGTCACTGGTGGCAAGGCTGTGAGAGAGCGTTCGGCCACACCCATTCAACCCTTTCCCCAATGACGTTAGTGACAACCACCCGCCTGCAGCCATCGTGCGCGCTGCCTTTGAATAATTGGAACCGCGTCTTTTATATTATCTGTTACTTGCCTTTCCTACACTTACCGCTGTTTCTTTCTGCAGTATCCCACAGCAGGGTTTTGGCATGATGTACCCGTGAAGCCTTGAGGGCAGTTGGAACACTGCTCAACGCCAATTGCAGTTGATCCAGACACATCAGGAGACGAGGGTACGGCTACGTCCAGTGATATCTGCGACAGAAATTTCAGAAATTGACCCTTTTTAAGAAATTCGGCATCGTTTACCTCGCTCATGGTTATTGCATCTCCTCTTGCTGGATAATTGTAGGTACCACGAATGAAGACGCCTTGAAGATTTTGCAGGGCTATCATCATCTGCTTACGGGTGACTGGCAACTCAGGACTTTGACGCGACCGCCACGGATTCATGGGAGTCGAACCTGGAACATCCACACCCCTAATTCCTCTTATAATGGATTGTCAGTATCCCACCAGGGGATTCAATAGCTCACCTTGTACTTTCCATCCTCTTCGATCTGCATTGGGATATGTTCCAGTTCAATACGATTGTTGCCAACAAGTACAACCTGTGGAAAATATCGGAAGTACTGGTTATCGGGTCGAACTCCATCAACGCCTCGACGGTTGTCCTCGTTCCAGATCTTGAAGCAAAACTTTCACGTTTTGTTATACCATATATCGCTACGTTTTTGTGGTCGCCAAAAAGGCTTCAGTGAAAACGGAGAAGCGATTGCTGCAGAGTCGGGCGGGGGGGGGGGTCTAGAGGCATCCATAGGCTCATTCCTTCGCACAGGATCCTTGTGGTGAGGCCAGCGGCCTTCGGTTGCCAGATGAGGTTTCTTCTCGGAGTTTTTCTCGGTGTTCTAGCACTTTTTACTATGATACTATTCGCTCTACCCTAGGACTTTTACGAGATTCATTCAGCTCTTCCCAAAAATCCCGAGCGGATAGGGGTGGGGCATAGTGCACGCACGTGAAACGGAAAAACCTGGGTAAAGTCAAGGATCGAAAGCATTTTTCCTCCATCAAATATGCCCTCTCGCTGGGATATCTGCCGTGCCATGGTGTGGTGAAGAGAAACTGAATTTCGGTTCAAGGAGACCACCAACAGGCCAACTTCTTAACGCCTGATCAGCCTGGTGTATCTTCTCTGAGAGCACTTCTTTAGCGGTTGCAAGATGTGTGTTCATAGTTCGCGACTTCGAGCGCGACTGCAATGCGAAGGCCTCCGCCGAAATCATTTGCGACCACTGCCCAGCTCCGTAACACATCCAGCATCAAAAAAACAAATACTTTTGCATTTATTACAAATGGCCTAACGTTTCGACTGAATCGTCGTCTTCAGAGGCCTGAATGTGTGTTCAAGCATCAGATATGCAACCTACCCCACCAAGCACCTCGTCAACTCTAGCGGTTCCGACGTCGTGTTAGGAACCCCTCGAGAAGACGCCAATATCGCAAGGCAGAGACTCACCAGTGGTTCCACCGTTTGAGCGGATAGGTCCGCGGCCACACTAGAGCGCTGTCAGTAGAAAAATGAAGAATACGACGTCTCCGTATAATGACATATCAGGAGACGCACGTCACGCTCTGTCATTCTACAGTTCGCAGTGGGGTATAAACGGTAGCAGGTCATTTGTGATGGCAGGACACTCATCTCGGTTGTTCATTCTGGGTTTCCTAGTGAATATCCAGAATGCTTCCAACGCTTTTCTAGCTGAGAGTTCCGTTTTCATGAGTTTCCCAATGCCAGCGCGATACATATAGATCCGTCCATATCATAAGCTGCTGTGGTGGCCTAACCGACCGGGAATTATCAGGGTTCTAAGCGCCCATCGTCAGTCAGCTTCTACCCATGGTTCCCTCTCACCTGCCTAACACAAATCACTTCCTTGAACAGCTGCGGCATTGCGATATCCCAAACAATGCTGTGGTAGAGTCATTTGATGTTACATCGCTTTATACCAATGTCCAAAACGAGCAAGCCCTCCAAGCATTATCCGAAATGCTTGACAGGCATATTGCTAATATACGAACCTTTGGACTTGGTAAAGCGCACATAATGACTCTAATCAAGGAATGTTTGAACTGTAACATCTTTAAATGGGCAGGTACATACTACTCTCAAATTAGAGGGCTAGCCATGGGTCAGCGTCTTGCACCAGTTCTCGCAGTCTGCTTTATGGGTAGGATAGAAGAACCGGTGCTGGAGCGCTTGCCTTTAATGTACTGTAGATACATAGACGACTGTTTCATCGTAACATCAACACAATCCGAAATGGATGAGTGTTTCCGATTGATGAATGAACAGTCACAGTACATTAAACTGACACGAGAAACCCCGCAAAACGGTTGGCTGCCGTTTCTCAACACGCAAGTTAAGATATCCAATGGTATCACTCGAGTTAAGTGGTACCGTAAGAGCAGCTCGAAAAACATCTTGATTCACGCTACATCAGCACACCCAACTGCTGTGAAACGCGCTGTCGTCCGAAACATGTTCCAAACAGCAACGGGAATGTGCACAGGAGATGTAGAACGACAAGAATCACGAGAGCTTGCCACAAAAATAGCCATTATGAATGGCTATACGGCACCACGCCCTCGGGGAAGGCGGCATATTGGTCCACAAGGCGCACCGCGTTCAAACAAGATACCTTTATGTCTCCCCTTCATTTCTGATAAAGTAAGCGCTGCAATAAAACGGAGCATAGCAAGAGCACAGCTGCAGGACGATGTCCAGTTGGTAAATATACCAAATGAAAACATCAAACAGCAGCTCGTCCGTAACAGGCTCTACGACAAGCAGTGCATATCAGAAAATTGTGTTACTTGCCCACACGGGAAAACTGGTGACTGTGCGCAATGGGAGTAATATATGAAATCCAGTGTCGGGCATGTAACTCCACATATATTGGGGAGACAGGAAGGGTCTTGGCTACTCGTATCAAGGAACATCTTGCTAGCATGAGACGCGGTACTCTTACAACTGCTCTCGGGAGGCATAAGGTTGTGGAACATAATGGAATCGAATTCGAAATAAAGTGCAGTGTGCTGGCGAATGAAACGGAACTCTCAGCTAGAAAAGCGTTGGAAGCATTCTGGATATTCACTAGGAAACCCAGAATGAACAACCGAGATGAGTGTCCTGCCATCACAAACGACCTGCTACCGTTTATACCCCACTGCGAACTGTAGAATGACAGAGCGTGACGTGCCGTCTCCTGATATGTCATTATACGGAGACGTCGTATTCTTCATTTTTCTACTGACAGCGCTCTAGTGTGGCCGCGGACCTATCCGCTCAAACGGTGGAACCACTGGTGAGTCTCTGTCTTGCGATATTGGCGTCTTCTCGAGGGGTTCCTACACGACGTCGGAACCGCTAGAGTTGACGAAGGTGCTTGGTGGGGTAGGTTGCATCGTCTTGATGCTTGAAACAACATTCAGGCTCTGAAGACGACGATTCAGTCGAAACGTTAGGCCATTTGTAATAAATGTTCCACCTAACAACCTCGTAAGGCACAAGAATATTAAAACACTCACTACTAACATGCCGAGGTTGCAAGAAGAGAGAAGCTGGAGACTACTAATACTGATTAATTGTCAGGGCATGGTCTTGTATGGCAAAGGCTGCATACGGCAGTTTTCCACTAGCAAGTCTATGAAGAGTAAGAATGCATTGGTAGAAAGGTCGGGCCTGGTGCGGACAGATGAGGCGGCCCAATCACTAACGATGGAGCGCCCTTGTCGCATTCAGTCAAGTCGCGCAGTATAAACGCACGCTTAGTTAGAGTGGGAGCAATTCTTGGACACGCTCACATTCTCTGCTGCAGTTGCCTTGGGGAAAAGCTTGTTAGCTCCAAATGGAGCAGTGCGTTTGACTACGGTTTGCCGGCTTCGTGACCAGCGTGTGGCAGCGCGGACGGGATAAGAGAAACGGCGCCAGGTTCACTGCCTTCCGGCCCCGTCGAACGAGATCCTGGGGGGTGGGGGGGGTCATAGTTTTTTTATGGAGAAACAAAGTAGCATCCGTAAAAAAGCGTCTAAGGAGATATGTGTGAAAAAAGCTTCGAAAATCCAAATTTCAAGACTTACGTACCTTGAACCGCAGAAAACCATTGTAACTGGAAGTCCTATCGCCCAGCATTGATTTCGGTAGCGGCCAGTACAACGGGACGGCATCGGTAGGATAGCTGTTGTAACGAGCCGGGTATTCCTGACAGCAATAAACGGTTAATAAAAATTTTTAGACAGGGTAATCCCCTTTCATAACCAACTTTCAGTAGATTCAAATTGTGCTTCTTCGTGTAGTACTCCCATGGCTCTTCGAAAACGGCTCGTCGATCCTCAGCATAGGTCTGCTGCCATTGAAGTGAACTCTGTTCACAGGTGGTACTCCTGGAATGTCAAATATCCGCTCTCTACATATCCAAGATGGAAAATATCGCAAACCTGTTGAAGCAGAAGCAACTGGTGCATTCCAAGGGGGGTTTGAGGCCTCCAAGCTGAACGTGCTCTCCTTACACTGGTCGCATTTCGGCTCCAATTACGTTTTTCTGGATGGAATTGAGATATATCGAATGTTCGGTGGCTTCAACCAACAATCCAGAAAAATATTGTCGAGAGGTGCTACACGGTGGCCTATTGCTACGGCGTGCCTGCTCGTCCGCGCTCCTCTCAGCGAGGATAGATGTCTTCGAGCAGGGAAGCACCGACTAGCAGAAGTCGTATGTGACCGTTCTAAGGCTTCGAAAAGCCATGCCAGGAGCAGACACCTATGCCATTCACGCCAGGGCAAGACGAGAATGTCATAGGCGAGACACCGCGTGGCACCCTCTAACTATTACTGCTCCAATAATTAATTACCTTGCATGGGCACTCGCCCTCTTCGTTGCATAAGCAGAGCCCGTCTTTGCACTGAAGTGGATCAGTACCGCTCGGGTCGCAGTTACATGGCTGACAACTGGGGAAACCAAAGAATCCATGGGTGCATAGATCACAGCGCAATCCCACGTATTCGTTGCGACACTTGCACTGTAAAGTCAATTCGAATAGATATGTGCGCTCAAGACACACTCCATGTCTGAAATATGGAGAGGGTGTGGCTGCGTACTCCACTCGATTATATCAGCGGCTGCACTTTTGATCGGTATTTCCCGTTTCGGAACAAGTGTAATTACGTCTTCAAGTAGGAAATATCTCACAAACATCCAGCCTGCTAATTGTAAGTTTAAAATGAAGTACGCAGCCACGCCCTCTCCATGTCTTTGATATGAGGTGTATGTCGTGGAAATATCACTTAACTGCTCACTAACCTGTCCTGTTCGCATGTCACATTTGCCGTTGCTGCTGCCAACGTCGGAACATTCACAGAGCTTACAGCCTTTCAATGGATGATAGTCCCAAGCGTTTTCGGTGCAATTCTCGCACATTTCGCCTACCGTATTCGGTGGACAAACACACTCGCCGGTGACCGAATCGCAGACCTGGCCAGGAGCTGGAGCAAGCTTCTTACATTCTAAAGGAGAATACCATTTTTCGTAGATTCATCTTGGAATTTTGAACATTACCAAAACATTAATGATTTCAATTTTTTAGCAGGTCATTAAACGGTCCATTAGGATGAATAACTCAGGTGCGCTGTTTGGGCTCAGGGAGAAGAAGCATCGCGTAGGAACCAGATAAAGTAACCCTACTAAGCCCCACCTGCCTCATGTGAAGGCCAGAGTAACGTAGATCTGCGGTCCGTTTAAGAGTTAGGAGATCTTGGAATTATTAGGGGATGATTATCCAAACTCTTACCTTTGCATCCATCTGGACCAAGACCGTAGTGGTTCGGTTGGCACGCATCACACTTCAGACCGGTCACTTCCTGGCCTTACAGCACGCATGCCGGAGTGTCGAGGTCACAGCTCCTCCATCCGAAACCTATCGCCGCCACATTCACAAGCCTTGAAACCATTCTATTTCGACTGCGTAATTAATTCCAAGTACTGAGGTGAACGCGACTCGAAAGGTGTTGTCTTCACAATCAGCCGGTACTCGTTCTCTAGCGCCTTTTAGTTGCGGGGCGCAACAATACCTGGCCGACAACAAACACAACAACAACAACACAACAACAACCAACCAACAACAACAACAACAACAACACGATTTCCATGACATTCCGCATTCGTCGTCGTGGGCAGAACCGGAGATAGCGCCTTCTTCCTTTAGCGAGCTTTCTATGAGGAGTGGAGGGGACGACGCTGCACAAGATTATAGACCTGACACCGCCTAAACGAGCGTGGAATGTGCCTCCAGTTGCGAAAGCTACTGCAACTGGGATAAACAACTTCTAGCGCCAAATCTCTTCCTAAACAATGAGAGCCCCCAAACAAAAAGAGTCGGGTTTTTCCCCTTGCTGTTTTTCTTGGTAAGCCGGGAGAAGCGCAATAACTTGGCCTCCATTTCACAGATAATCACAAAAGTTTAGAACTTACCTGACATTCCAGCGCCACTTGTAATCGTGAAAAATCATCGCAACATTTCTCGACACATCGTGCCATTCGTACATTACTGCCGACGCACTCACATTTTTTCGACCAATGATGTTGCTTACACGAAGTGGAGTTATGAGAATTTCGGTCACTATTTTCACCCTTTGTTGAGGTGACGGACAGGACAATCGTAATCTGCCCGTCTCTCGCGCGGCGCATCGCGCGACGGCACATGGACAACTCTCGAGTTTTTTTTTCGATTGGAGCAGGCAAAAGAGCACCTAAATTCAAGCAAAAGGCATGACCTCATGATGATTAGACCTCAATTTTTATTCTCAATTCAAACAGCTGGGCAGATCGGGAACTCTCTCTCGCTTACGCGGACTGTCGCTCGCCACTTCCGATCAGCCCGGCAGACTACATACCATACGATTGTCTTTGTCCCACACCCTGGAGCATGTTTCGAATCGAGGCAATTAGTTACCTTTCCGTCTCAACTGAGCCGATATGTTGCAGTGACAGAAACTTTTGGCATCCCGCGTCAGTTAAAGTGAAGTCGATGACGACATGATCGCCATCTCTGTGGTAATGATTATTCAAGGAGTTTGATCGTAGACCTTGCAGATCAAGAAATCAATACCTTGCCGAAAACACCTTGCTTGCACGTGCACTGGCCACTGACTGCATCACACTGATCACCGATGCTTCCGATCATGTTGCATTCGCAAGGTGGGCAACCGTTTTCGATATCACCATGGCCATCCTGGAAACTGTTGTTTGAAGGCACCTTGATGTCGACGGTGGGCGAGCCAGCGGCGCGCCCCAATGCACTGGTTTCCACCTCCGCCATCTAACAGTCTCGGAAAGTGTCTCTAAATTTGATCTCAGTAAATGCCCTGTAGGACTTACCACGCATCTGTCGCATTGTTTTCCGATGTAATTCATTTTGCACTTGCATTCACCATTCTCATTACCGCACTGTGGCGATTCAGCACCCACATGATGACATCCGCAGGGTTTGCACGTGTGCTCCAAAGCCGAGCCCCAGTGATTCTCTTTGCAGAACTGAAAATGCAATTCATCAATCGTATTTTCGTATGAATATTATAGCACTCCTGCTTAATGCGAAAGCTGGTTGGCAAGCGGTCGGAGGGGAAGGGGCGGGGTGGTGGGTAGACCGATGTGTTAGACGACGCTATGTCAGTGCACGTTGATCGTTCAAAAAAAACCTGTAAGTGCAACATATATTGAGTTTGGACCTCAAGACTATTCCTCAGGGCATTTGTTTCCTCCGGAAAAGAGAGTGTGAGGTGAGAGGGCGTAGACGAGTAAGATCATGACGTCTGCTGAATCGTTAAGACATGCTTTGGCAACCCTAGCCCCGCATTTCCTGTTTTTTGCCCTCCTTCCCCTCCCCCCACCACTCCCGTCTCCCCTCCCCCCAAACTACCTTGCACTCCTTTCTGACAGTGAGAGCGAAAGGATCCACTGAATTCTACCTAGGAAAAGTCCCGGAGGTTCTTTTCTGTACAGCTTCAAATAGGAACCCGCTATGGCTTTGAGAGTGGGAATTTTTGCTGAGTGCGACCCCCCCCTCTATTTTCTCCTCTGATGACCCCCTTTCTAAACCAACCTCTCCCCGAATCTACGGATAATTTTGGGGAATTTTTATACAACAATTGGTCGTTTGGGGTGGGCGTATTCACTGAAATTTCTCTCCAACACCAGGACGAGCTCTGGTGATAAGGGGTGTATGTAGCGCGTGAAGCGAGAACAATCACGAATTGTAAAAAATCTTCCCCAAACTAAATCTGACCGCCTCCCCTCCAGTCACCGAACATGACCCCTCCGTTGGAAATTCCTTACCCGCATCATGCCCTGCCCTCAACACTCACCTCACAGTGTTCGCCGGTGGTGTCCCCAATGCACTTCAGACATTTTCCGGTTTCAGAGTCACAGTTGCCAATGGCCATTAAATCGATGTTGCCGTTACATTCACATTCTTTGCAGGTACCATTAGACTCCATTGGGTTCCCAAAGAAGCCGTCAGCACACCTGAAAACACCCCATTGCAACTCCGAGTGTAGAAGGAGGGGCAAGAAAGACATCGGCGGAAATCCTTACACTTCACACTTGTTCCCTTCGTAACCTCGTTCGCATGCAGTGCACACGTACGCATCTTCCTGAGATGCTGCCGGTCCAGCAACCACCAACTGAAAGATATCAACATTAGAAGTGAGGTTGTGAGTTTAAAGACAGTTAGCCGATCGCTGGAGGCGGGCGGTTGCTGCCACCATCATTGGAGGAAGGACTGAATGGGCTAAACGCCCTCTCGCATTCTTTCAACCAATAACGTTGGCGACACTGCCCACCCACACCGATCGTACCTACAGCTTTTTGACGGTTACCTGGGTCATAACACACTCTGAGGAGCGGCTATTTTCTGCTGTTGGGCATGCACAAGGACGACATCCGCCGAGTTCTCCGCCTAAAAGATGTGGAGCTTTCCAGAGAAAAGGGAAAGATTCCATGGAGACAAAACACGGATGAATTAACAGAAACTAGGCCCAGATGTAGCAGAAGATCCGCAGCCCAGTAGGTAGGGGGCTTTTTTTCGCACGAAAGAGACTCTGGTTATGTCCGAAAACGGGACAGCTGCACGGAAAGACTTACCGCTATCGCGGATCCGGCGACGGGGAGGGGGGGGGCATTTTGCCAAGCTTCACCTCTCAACAACTTTGACTAATTGTCACACTGGTGAAAACTGTGAGTTCTTACTGCTAGAGGACTCGTTCCAGGCCACCATTTGATGAAAACCCTGTCCAATTCTTATGAGGCTCTCTCGATAGCTGGCATCGATAAAGTGGCCAAAGCGAGAGAGGCCTCCCGCCGTCGCCGAAGTGTTCTCCTAACTCCTAAGGAGGTGAATGATGAAATTCATGGTCTCCAATGGATGGGAGGATCTTTGGCTCCCTCTGGTCCGAGAGAGTATTGATTCTATTCTTAGCCTAAGGCGAAAGGATTTCCATAATGTCCAGGAAGGCAGAGTTCATGCAATCCGTGTGCCTGTGGTTGTGTGTTCGTCGCATTATTTATTAGGAGCATAGGTCAGGAGGAGCGTAGGCAAATAGGTCGGAAGAAGTGTCGCTTGGTAGAGTGGCGGTAGAACCAACACGTCTAATAAATTCCGCTGGAAGCGGTTTCAGCAGGCGGGGTTTTTTGGAGCACTACCAAGCACCTGTTCTTCCACCCCTCACTTTGCGGTGGTCACAGCTGTCTAGATATTGGTGGAAAACAGCCTGGTACTGCTCCAAAACCCCGCCTCTGAACCGCCCCACCGTCCGCAGCGAACAAGACTGTAATCTCCACTGGAATTTGACTGATGTTCGACGTAACTTACCTGACAGTTTGTGCATGCTCCTGTGAACGGATCACAAGTGTCCGAATGCCCCTGACAAGAACATTTCTCGCAGTGACCCCCGTACAACTGGTTATTGACTCGGCGATAACCTCGAGCGCAAGACTGAAAATAAAATATATGGACCTGATATTTTATTCACTCATAGTTGGGCCAAATCTTATTCGCGTTTAGACTTTGCGACCTTGTAGAATAGGAGAGTCGCGGAGTCGAGGTTTGAAAAATACGCGCCAAAGAAGTGGGTGGGAGCGATCGATACTTCTATTTTCCTTTTCTCCAAGAACGCAAGATCGATACCTATATATTCTTTGGCGCGCATTCTCGTACTCTCCCATCCACCCGAGTCGCAAAGGTCACTCCATATCCCGGAGATGAGAGGGGCGTGGGTACGTACTTCATATCAACGTGGCGGCGGCTGGCTTCGGTGAAAAACTGCGTTCTTGGGACAATTGTAATTATGTATTTGTCCAGCAGGATGACATAAAAAGCCTGTAGGAAAACGCTGCGTTTGAATGAAGCACGCAGCCACGCCCTCTCCATTTCGGTGATATGGAGTGTACATATGAAAGCGATCTCGGTGCAATTGCGAAACATAGTGCCTAACCTCACAACTATTTCCAGCAAAATTTTCTGGGCATTCGCACACTTCAACGCCACGCATTCGGGTGTCCGGTACAGATGGGTGTAGGACGTCTTCGATTCTGTCGACCGGAGTACCTTCTGGAGGGGGCACAGCGGTGTCCAACGTTAATCCAAATATACTGAAAGCTCATCATTTAAAGATCGGCAATACGATCCTGTGAAGTTTTGAGCTCGTGTACAGTCTGGTTCCCTGCGGATGAAGGGAGAGGGGGGAGGGGCGTTAAAAAGGGTATGGCACCGCGCCAGACCCGTTTTCCACCAGTAGTTGAAGGGAACAAGCGACAAAACTGTGCCACATCTTCCGAA